>MU262767.1:0-5000 GCA_020310875.1 Ceratopteris richardii
TATATATATATATATATATATATATATATATATATATATATATATATATATATATATATGTATATATACATATATGTATATATACATATATATATATATATATATATATATATATGTATATATACATATATATATATATATATATATATATATATATATGTATATATATATATATATATATATATATATATATATATATATATACATATATATATATATATAGCTAATACGTTTACAACTCAGTAAACGCTTCGCCCTCGCTTCGCGGATTAAGAGGCTTAAGGCTTAATTAAGCCTAAACGTTAGTAAACGAGGCCTCTTCTTCGCGAGAAGCCGTATGAGGTGTAGGAAGGAAGCTTCACGTACGGTTTTGAAGCCGGGCCGGTTTTCTAAGCGCCCGTTAAGGTTTGGCGGCGTTTTCTTTTCTTTAGCGCTTTCCCTACCCGTCCTTCTTGACTGAATCGCTTGCATAGCACCTTCTTGACTGAATCTCTTGCTACGCACCTTCTTGACTTAATCGCTTATATATATATATATATATATATATATATATATATATATATATATATATATATATATATATATATATATATATATATATATATATATATATATACACACACACACACACACACACACACACACACACACACACACACACACACACACACACACACACACACACATACACACACACACACACACACACACACACACACACACACACACACACACACACACACACACATTCTATAAAGTAAAGTGTTTGGCTAGTCTTGTGAGGGCTTAAATCTTGAAAGTTGGATTTAAGTATAAGTATTTGTGGTCTTTAAACCAAGAGAAGGGGTGTGGCCTTGTGATTACATTATTTGAGCATCTTGTGGGAATTTTTATGTTCAAGTCCTACAAAGGAGCAATGATGCTAGTTTTTACTCAAGCCAAGGTCTAAGTTTTTAGTTCTAACTCTAGTTAACTAGGACACTTGGAGCAAATGTAGTTACATGGTTGACACGTGGATGGTGAGCATTTGCATACCTTCATTGGATGGATCCATATATAAAGGCACTTGGTTGGGAGGAGAATATCATCTCGTTGTCTTGTGATGTTCATAATCCATGCTTCTCTATATTGGCATGAGACCTTTGAAGGCCTTTTGGGAGGCATGGATGCCATTTACAAATTTCTATGAGTTTTGAAGTTTTATGCTTAAAAAAGCTTGGAGTGAAAATCCCCCGAGAGGATGCGATCCCCCCCGCTGCCTGGTCCTCTCTGCCAAGGAGGTGCCTTGCATAGAAGAGCGCCCATCAACCTTTGTTCAAACTTAAGGAGGAGGACATGAACCCACAGGTGCCCATGGACAGATGCGACAGCCTATGGAGGCACCTCAAGATAGAGCTTCTTCCTCTTCTATGAGTTGAAGCTATGGTGTTCTTGATGTGCCTTATATAGGCTTCTACAGATGTTTTCCACCATATGTGAGATAGTACCACACCCTCTCTCCTGTATGTAAGCATTCACACAATTTCAACCTCTCACACCAGTCCTCTTATAGTCGGCGGGCAGCCTCTATTCCTCTCGAGCCTCTATCAAGCAAACCTTTAGTTAAGCTCTCTTGGAACCTTCCCAAAGATTGAAGATTACATCTTTTATTGTTCCTTCAGAGGAGTCAAAACAACCAAGCTTCTTCCCTACTCTTTCTTGTAAGTTCAACAATTTATTGCTTTCATCTATGCAAGATGAAGGGCAGATTCTCTACTTCAAGTGGTGAAGCCAAGGCATCTTTTTGCTTCATTTGGAGATCTAAAGCAACACCAAGTGATCATGTAGAATGAAGGAAGAAGATTGAAACTAAGCGATATCATAACTCTAGCACCCTTGGCTAGAATCCAGTTCACATCAAGCCAAATCTTAAGGTAAGCACTCTCGTGCAATTTTTGCTCTCTTTTGGTTTCAAAGGTTACGCGTCTCACTTTCTTTTGAATTCCAAAGTTAACTATATAGGTTAACATGGAGTGGTCAACTTCAAGAGTAATGATTTACAGCATCTCGTCACATTGGATCTCAGGAGAATCAAATGCATGATGTTATGCATGATAATAATATATTAATGTTACTAGATAAAGCGGAGATGGGTTTGAAAAGTGGCAATACACACCTGTTGGACTAAAAGAGCGTGTGAGTGATATATATATATGTGTGTGTGTTTGGGTGTCTTATTTTATTTTGAATATGGACCTCAATTCCTGGATTTGATAGAGTGCATGCTTTATTGAACGAATTTTTGTCAGGATATCTTCTTCGTTTTATTTTGTTTTTTCCATGGGGTATTTATTTTGGAACAAATTTGTAAAAATTCATAGTTTTGGAAAGCTATCTGCAAGTGCAACATCCAAACTGCATTTGATTTGTATTGCTCCAGCACATATACCTATTTTATTATGCCAATCATACACCTTGTCCGTGGTTGGGATGTTGCATCAGCTCAATTTGAGCTTGAAGGTCACATGCATGCTGTCATGTAACATGTCATCACCACCATTGGCAGGATACTTGGTTGTTCCATCAATGATGTCCGATGGTGCTAGTGTTTTGGGAGACAAATCACAAGCTACCTTCATTGCCCAAGACATGTAGTTATTTCCTATCAGCTTAGCTCTGGAGCTTTGCACCATAGATTTTGCAGCCTCTGCATTGGAAGCCTGCACTCTCTTTATTGTGCAATGCAACATACTGGAGCATGTAATTTGCAAGACAAATCGGGACCATGTTGGAAACAAGGAGACTCACACACGTATATCAAGAAAGCCATATTATTTTATTAATCAAGAATTGTTCGCTTACGAATGGCATGTCGTTCTAGCACTTCACTAACTATTGATCATATGACCTGACACATGTTTCAAAAAAGATCAAGCATTAATTATTTTACAGGTGTTAGTTTATTCTCACTGTGGTTATCATCTCCTGGATTTGATTGAGTGCATGATCTATGCCATGAATTGTCAGTCAGGTCATTTTGTTTGCCTTTTTTTTCGTCGGATATTTATTGTGAAGGAAAAACCTTTGCAAACTCTCACAAGCCAAGTAACAGGTGGCCATATGGATTGCTGAATACACGAACAAACTGCTTTAGGAGTATGTCTTTATTCCACAAAAAACTGATATTTTTATTCTTTTTGGAGAGCACCGTTGTTTAATCATTGTGCATAATGTTCATTTTGTTGAAGCAGTGATGATTTGATTAGTGTATTGAAAGTCTTTGACCTTATTTTACTTTTTCAACATACAGAAGAGAACCATGATAGGAGTTCTGATGACTTGGATAAATGCTACAAAACTTGCAGACCTAGTCTATGATAGAACAGGGCTTCAGAAGACTGGTGAGATTCTGATAGGAATGCCAGAGGGCGACAATGAAGTACGCTTCTTATTTCCACCACATTCCAATCAAAGCTATACTATACATCGCAGATATGGTGCAATGGAGAAGGCTATAAATGGAGAGGCTGGGATTGACATAATGCATGACTATAAAGATGAGAAGGTGATTGCAGCCTATAGACCTGTTGGATTCATGCGATGGGGTTTGTATCATTTAATCTGATTGTCCGTTGGTATATTATTTTATCTTTCAGGTCTTATTCTTAGACAACATAAACTTTGAACAGGTCTAATTGCAAAGTTGGACATAAGCGAAGCATATGCACCTGTAAAAAATATATGGACTGTGATTATCAGCACCATACCATCTCTAGTTTTGGCTGGGATATTGGCATCTGTGGGACTAGCCAAGGTAAAGCTGAAAATTACTGTTTCCCCAGGTTTTCAATAGTTCATTCGTAATTAAATATCTGTGCAATGGAAAGGATAAGTAAAAGTCTGATGCATATCTTTGTTACTAAAAATTGCACAACTAATGCTATGTGTCCTTGGGGTCAAAGAATTATATTCATGAAAAGCTTTTTATGGTTAGATTCCCTCTTTGCCCCTTTTTTGAAATTCACTTTGATTTATTTCTGTGGTATTTTTTGGCTTCATACTTCATCAATTATTTGCAATTTGTTAGGTCTTCAGCCGGCCGATTGTGGATCTTGGAAGAGCTGCTATTGCTCTTGGTCAAGGTGACATTTCAACAAGAATTAGGAAGGGGGCTGTATTACTACGTGATGAGCTAGATGATTTAAAGGATATCTTTAATAGCATGGCACATCAAATTACATATCACCACCAGATCTTAGAGCGTAGGGTGGGCATCGAATAACTGTATTGAAGATCTTTTCTCATATCCAAGTTTACTTTTCTCATAAACCATGTTTCTGCTGATTCATGGACACCAATGAAAGCTATTGTCTATTCAGGTTGCCGAAAGGACTGCAGATTTAGCATGTGCGAATGAAGGCCTCGCAAATGAAATCAATGAACGGAGAAAAATAGAAACTGAGCTTGAAAAAGCAAAGAACATTGCTCTGGCAGCGAACAAGTCAAAATCAGAGTTCCTAGCAAATATGTCCCATGAGCTTCGTACACCCTTGAATGCCATTGTTAATTTTACAGAATTTTGCCTTGGGACAAAAGTAACCCTGGAGCAGAAAGAGCAACTTGAACAGGTGATATACATTTCTTCATTATCTTTTACTTTCATTTCTCCAAGCATGAATCATTACTGTCTGTTGTCACAGGTGCAATTCGCAGCACAGCATTTATTGCGGCTCATTACTGACATCTTAGATCTGAGTAAGATTGAGGCAGGAAAGTTGGAGATTGAGGAGATAGAATTTTCCTTATTTCATCAACTGGAGCATGCAATATCTGTGTTTGCAGCTCGTGCATTGGAAAATGACATTGAGCTTTGCTGTAGCTTTGGGGAAGATGTTCCTGATCATATAGTAGGAGATCCGGGAAGGCTCTTACAAATTCTTGTCAATCTGATTGGTAAGGTTCTCCAGATATTAGTCTATTTTCCTAATGCTTTTTCGCATCCAAAACTTTGCACAAACATG
>MU262767.1:12500-47500 GCA_020310875.1 Ceratopteris richardii
AGTGAGCGCGGAAAATGTTGAGGACTTTAGGGCGGCTAGTGACAAACTTCACTATAAATTTGGCTTTATCTAGGATGGTTCTTACCCATGGAATTCCCCCTATGTCTTCCATGAGTAGATCTAAGCTATGTGATGCACAAGGTGTCCATTTGATTTTGGGATACATATCCTCAACCATACGCCCCATGGACACACAGTTAGCCCCATTGTCGGTCACAACTTGCACCACATTTTCACTCCCCACATCCTCAATGGCTTTTTGAACATGTGAAAATATGAATTGGCCAGTAACCACTGTGCCAGGTGCATGTGCAGGTATGGCACGTAAGAACATTGTGCCCTTGCATGAGGAGACAAGAATGTTGTAAACATTCCTCTTCCTCATGTCTGACCAGCCATCACATAGAATAGAGCAGCCATACTTTTCCCATGAGCTCCTCAATGACAACATTTCTGTCTCAACTAATGTCTTTTGTTTGGAGAGCTCAGAGGTACGTAAGACTTTCCCCGATGGACCCTCCCAAGGATAACCAATCCTACTCACAGCCTTCATGGCCCTCTTCCATGCAAGTGTGTTTGCCACATTGAATGGGATACCACATTCAATGAAGAGCTTGGTTATCTCTCGGGTTGCTTCATTCATGCATTGTTTCTGGATTCCAGCCCTCATGCTACCTTTCACAAATATATTGCTCTCTGCAATCTTGGGTCTAGGATTCTCAGAGATGTTCACTGAGCTAATGCTCTCAGTGCGGGGCTTTTTGGATGAACTAGGGGTATAATCAATGACATCAACAGGATTGGTTTGCTCTTCATTGCTATGTGACAATGAAGATGAACCAATTGGCATCTTACCCACCCCTTCGCTCAATTGAAGTTGAGCAGTTAGCTCCTCAACAATCCTTGGAAGAATAGAAGTGCATTTTCCAATGCCTCCACCTTTTAAGCCAAGGAGATGAGCTTTGATACGAGATGCAGTGCCCGTGTAAACCCCCATGCAATAGTTGCATTGCCATGTGTTCTTGCCAAGCTCTTTCACATGGTTGCGAATAACATTAGGAGTTCTTCCCATGATGATAAAACTCAAAAGGTCAAGGCTAAAGAGGACAAATTGCAAGGGGCTGAAAATCTCACTCAAAATAGATGGCTGAAAATCGAAGGCTCTCTCTCAACTACAAGACTCAAGAAGCAAGCTGAAATTTGAGTACTCAAGAGTCAAAGCTGAATATAATCTCTCTCTCTCTCTCTCTCTCTCTCTCTCTCTCTCTCTCTCTCTCTCTCTCTCGTGCGACGTGAATGAAGACTCGCGCGCGCAGCAAATAGACCACTCGAGCAAAAATCGAACATAAAAACCCTCGACGATTTTTTTGCCAAAACATGAATAAAAATCGCTGTTTGCGATTTAAATCGCGATCGCGATTTTAACGATTTTTATTTTAAAAAAATCGTACGATTTTTTTTACTATGTATATATATATATATGTATATATACATATATATATATATATATGTATATATATGTATATATATGTATATATATATATGTATATATATATATATAGATATGTATATATATATATGTATATATATACATATATACATATATATATATATATATATATATATATATATATATATACATATATATATATATATACATATATATATATATATATATATATATATATATATATATATATACATATATATATATATATATATATATATATATATATATATATATGTATATATATATATGTATATATAGATATGTATATATATATATGTATATATATATATATATATATATATATATATATATATATATATATATATATATATATATATATATGTATATATATATATATATATATATATATATATATATATATATATATATATATATATGTATATATATATATATATATATATATATATATATATATATATATATATGTATATATATATATATATATATATATATATATATATATATATATATATATAGACACACACACATAGGGGGGGAAATAAGCAAGGGAAGAATCATGCCCCATATCTGCAATGGTAAGGGCCAATCCAATCATCACTCTTAGGACAACCTCCCCTCCTAACAACTTCCATCTTCTATACTGACTAGTCCCAGAATGAGTCATGGGGAGGGGAAAGTTCGGTAGAATAGACCCCAACAATCCATAATTGCTTCCGGTGTGATGAATATGGACATTTTCAATGTAATTGTTCGCTTCTTGAAGGTGCACCTCCATGCAAAAATTTCCAAGAGATGAAGGACCACTACCAAAAGGATTTCCAAAGGGAAAGCCCTCTACCAACATTCCAGGTAATTCTTATCCCATACATATGATTCTGGTTACTCAAAAGAATAAAGAGGCCACTTAAGCATAGGTACACTCACCTAGCACTAGAATGGTACAACTTGAGGAGCTTCCGGGCATTATGATCTAAGCACAGAAGTAGAAAAAAAAGGTAGAAAAACACAAGACGACTCTTCCCCAACTCCCTTAGAAAACAAGGAAGGGTAGAGAGCAACGAAGCTCGAAGAATGCCACTCCAGAGTCAGATCCACAAGGCGGAAACTTCTGGGGAGGTAGAGCAACAGTAACAAGATGATCCTCTAAAAAAACCCATCCATGAAGCCTACTTGAAAACAAGGGAAGAACTACAACAATCTCAAGGAGAAAATTTAATTAACCATTTCATCTATGCTATGGACATTCTCTAGAATACATACAAGTAGGTATCATTGTATGAATTGTTGAACATGAGCCCAATTTTTTGAAGTGAAGTACTTTCTACTATGAATGATATTGGTCCTACTTTTTCTTATAGTGATGGGAAAGCTCTATTTTCCTCTCAACATATGTCCATGTTATCCAGCTATATAGAAATCTTGTCAGGTCAGCCCCTCTAACGGATCACAAGAGCCCTAATTTGATTGGAAACATCGAAGGCACTACTATGACTGGTATCATTGTAGATGAGGGCTCGAGAATGAACCTCATGGTATACTATACCATGGCTATGTTAAACTTAAAGCCCACTAAACCAGCCCATTTTACTATCACATTAGCATACCAAAGCAAAGCTAGCCCTCTAGAAATAGTGGATTGTGACACGTGTACAAGTAGAAGTACAAGGCATTGTCTTCGTGCTTGATTTTGTGGTCATTGCGCTTCCAAGGGTCAAGGGCAGTTTTCCACTCTTGATAGGTAGGCTAGGGTTAAGGCATGGCAAAGCAATACATGATAGGACAACGACACTATGTGGATGGCCTCTCTTGACACCTCCATGAGGAAGGTCTTGGAAGAAGGAGAACATGAAACAATTGGCATGCCACATGTTACCATCGAGACATCTCACTCTACTGTCACCACTTCTACAACTATCAGTGCCTATTGGGAGACTCATTGTACACCTCATCCTGTGGAAACCTTCCGTTCTATCCAAGCTACAATAGGCTCCTCCCGCAAACACCCACACAGTTAGGCCAACTTATCCGTAAAAATAGACAAACTTTGTGATGGACTCAAAGGTGGCATATTCTTTGCTATGGATGATGGAAGGCGAGACCTCCCGATGTTTCACACTTCATGTGGATAAAAATAAGCAAGATGAAGAAGTGAAAGGAGCAACAGTAGTAGAAGCTATGACATTCAACAAACCCGTCAGAAAGCAAAGTCACGGGGGTACAGGGGCCAAAATGGCCAGGAATGTGCATCCTAACTATCCTATTCAAAAAAATTTGGCTCGGGGATGGGTCCCATCTCAGCCAACCATCCCAGACAAGGGACGCGTCTTGGTCAACCTGGGATGCTCCAATGCAAAGGGGGAGGAAGGGGAGGGAAATTCAACAGCAAACCTTAGAATGATAGACAAGGGAAACGCCTACAAAACGACACATATAAGAGCAAGACAAGAGCACGAGACAGAAGCACAATAGGAGAGAGAGCAAAACCAATTCTACATTATTGTTAGGCTACAACCCAAGGATGGAAGAGGATGCACTAGGAAGATCTTGTAGGAAGAAGCATGGTGTGGGCACTGATCCACAGGGAGTGAAAACTCCCCACACGTGCCTCATGGAATGGCTTCTTGCACTCTTTTCCCTCGAGCCCACAAGGGAACTACAAAAGTGTCCTAAGTGTCATAAGTCTATCTCTGATGGCCGACTATATCTGATCTGAATGATATGTCCACGTTGTCCAAACTCTGTCTTTAGAAAGAGGAGGAGAAGACCAACTTATTGGAGCCTTGTCTCCCCATCATGTTGGGCATACCTTGTCCTTTCATCATGACACCTTGGAAAGAACTAGTTGAAGATTTGATTCACATGGAAAAGGAGGAGAAGTGAGTAAGGGGAGTTGTTGGCATCCATGAAGAGACAGGGCTCAAGTACTATATGTAAGTTCATGGAGAATATATGGGATATGCCCTTGGGGAAACGTGAAGGTGCACGAGGTGGAGAAGTTTCTATAGAGATTCCATGTGGAAAGAGGGAAAAGGGAGAGAGTGAAAAGTACATGTCCTTCCTCTTGGAACAAGAGAAAGTACAATGGGATCTAGTGCTATTTGGCAAGAGGGAGAGACACATACACGTGAGTCAAAGAGAAAAAGAGATAATACATAATGCATCCATTGCATCTGATTGTGGTAGTCCTTGCTTTCGTTTACATACCCAACATGTACATACCCAAGTACATGAGTACCCATTAGAACCAATCTAGTACAAAATACCCCGAAGTACAAACTACACATAAATACAAAGTACAGTACCTTGAAGTACCTTGAAGTACAAACTACCCATAAATACAAAGTATAGTACCTTGAACTTTGAAGTAGACAAGTATTGCCTGCAATTACAACAAGTAGAATTAATCATTAAACCCCAACAGTAGGGCTTCCTTAGCACTTTGGGTTCTACATGTGCCCGCCACTAAAGGGCTCTCTGATTTAGTGGCGGAGCATGGAAGGAGGATGAGAAAGAGAGACATATATTACCATGAAGAGGAAAAAGAGCTTACTTAGAGAAGACGATTGTCAAGGAGTATGGAGTATCCACATCATGTGAGAAGCCATGTCGTAGAGAGAATGAGAAAGAAATATTTTTTCCTAATGGCACAATGAAACCCAATTTGCTTGGGAGTGAAGCCTTCCTATGAGTGATTTGTTCTTCATTGGATCAAGAGCAATGTGCATGGGATGTGCACGTATGTGAAGTCTCAGTGTGGGAAGAGTGTGGAAGTGCCGAGTGTGTGTGGGTGGGAGTGTGTGTTTGTGAATGAGGGGGTCGGGGGAATGTGTGGATTGTGTGTGCTAACCTCTATGGGCAAGAATTGTGTGTGTCGATGTGTGTAGGATACCTATGGGCGTGCTTGTGTGGATTTGGAGGTGTGAGGGAGTATGTGTCGATGAGTGTGTGTGTGTGTGCACTGTGTGCATGCATGTGGGATGTCTCAGGGTTTGAGCATGTCGAATTTGAAGTGTGGTTGTGTGAATGGTGTGGAGAACGGGATGGAGGTAATAGAAGGGGGGTGGGGAGAGAGAGAGAGAGAGAGAGAGAGAGAGAGAGAGAGAGAGAGAGAGAGAGAGAGAGAGAGAGAGAGAGAGAGAGAGAGAGAGAGAGAGAGAGAGAGAGAGAGAGAGAGAGAGAGAGAGAGAGAGAGAGAGAAAAGAAAGAAAGAAAGAAAGAAAGTTTTTTTATGTCTATGACATGCCAAAGTCGGCCTATGAGACAAAACATAAGATACATGATACGGATGTCATCCGGCTGTCACAAAGCTAAAGTAAGATCATAAAAAGCTAATACAATCTAGTCTCCAACATGTGTGGTAAAATACTAAGGCTGATGGAGCCCTATCCCTGGGGGTATATGCATGTCTATATGCTGAGGGCAATACAATGCATGTCTATATGCTCAGAGAGAGAGAGAGAGAGAGAGAGAGAGAGAGAGAGAGAGAGAGAGAGAAGAAAGTCATATTAACGTCTACCAAAAGGCCAAACTTGGCCTATGAGACAAAACCATGTACAACTGTGGTTATCTCTGTGTATCAATGAAAAGAAAAGTACTCACCACAGAAAAGAACTATGTAGGCTGAAAACAACAAGATGATGGTGTATCTAGCAATGATGGAGTAGTGGAGATAAAGTAGTGGTGCATGGGGTGAGCGTGGCTTTGACTTTGCAGATAATGGCCACCTACTACATGGGGACATATGTGGGAGTGAATATGTATACCCTAACTGGTACAGATGGGTGGAGGAGGATGGAGGGGGGTGGAGTATATGGTACATCGGCGGTGGACTCAACATCTTCTGCAAGAGGGAGACCCAAGTGGTGATGGTGCGCCGATGCTCCATCATGTGGTCGTGGGCTATCCTGATGCGGGAGATATTCTCATGATGCAATCGTGGTCGTCGCTACCCAGTCGTACGTGATCTGCATCGTACTCTGTGCCACTGCTTGCTCGAGCATGAGCCCTATGCCTTTCGAAGGTTGGTCTGTCTGATGTGGCTCAAGTCGCCGAAAGAACTGAGTAATAGTTTGCTGGGACCTGCCTGTGTCTGACGTGTGCATTGTAACATCTTCTCTCGTCTCTCATGTGCTAGCATGATGTAGAGACCCACCCTCCACTGGGCTCCTATGGTCATGCACAACTGGAGTGACTCCTCAATCTGGAACCGTGCTCGTAGGTCTAAGTATGCTGGTCATCTCGTAATCAATTGCTTCTCACTCTCTATCTCTGTATGGCAAACAGGGCACCACCTCTCCTCTCGGGGGACTCCTCTAGCCCGACCTCTCTCGATCTCGAGCTGACGTGATGAAACTCGAAGCTGCCCAATGCCGACACGAAGGTGGTGTGGTAGGTATGTCTCCATGTAACGTGGGATCTCAATGAAGCCTTGTTGTGAGATCTTTAAGAAGTGCTCACGATAATAGAGCATTTTCGTTGGCAATGGATTTCTCGGTCTGACCCATGTCCTCTGTATGTATGTATGCCATATCTCGTGACGAATGATCCTATTCCTCTCCTAGTGGGAGAGCGAGTAGGTGGGGGCATGGGTGTCACAACGTACTGGTGGTAGTCTGTCTATGTCAAGTCCATGGTGGGCCGGCCAATCTCGTGTCTGTGCATACCATGAGGAGATGTCCCCCGCTAACGCCATGTCTCGTGATGCCTGGAAAGCTCTGTAAGTGATGCGCTCTCTATCCATGCCTTGGATCCTATGTAATAAGCATATTGTCTAGAAGAGTGCCTCTACTAGCATCAGTGGTGCAGCAAGCTCTACCCTTACGATACCGTGGGGTATCGAGGGTTTGCTACGGATGAGTCTGGCAATCATGAGAACCTGTGGTCCACTGTCCATGCTAATGCTGATAACCCTAGCCCCCATATGGCTGCTCCATACATAAGTGCTGGGATGACCAAAGTGTCGAAGAGCCACCCCTTTGTGCGGGCTCCTGAAAGTAGGCCGAGTGGCAGTGTCTCTCCATCAAAGCTAATGCTGCATATCCTCGTGTGATGCGATCTCGAGCTGCGTGAGACATGGAGAAAGCCCCGGAGGTTGCTGTGAACGTCACACCCAGATATACATATGAGCTCACTACCTCGATGGATCCGCCTGCGACTGCCAAAGAACTCTGTCTCCTCACCTTCGCTGATGTATGAAAGATCAGAACCTTGGTTTTACCAAGATTCACTGATAGCCCTCTATGTGTGCAGAAGTCGTCTAGACCATGTAAATGATGATGTAGATGATGTAGACCCTCTGCACACTCTGAAACCAAGACAATATCATCAGCATGTAAAAGAATATGGACCATGGTCCCTTGTACCTCAATGCCATCCCCTCCTTGCTGCTGTATGAAGTCCACTATTGCATCAATGTATAGCCCAGAAAGTGTGGGTGAGAGAGGGCACCCTTGCTTCACCCCGATGGTGCTAGCAAGTGAATATGATAGGCCGCCCGACATCTCACTCTACTTGATACTCTCTCATATAGGGCGTAGATCCCCCATATCATCTCCTCTGGAGCCCCGATATCGAGTAGGCTTCTGAAGAGTCTCTCCCTGGGGACTGTGTCAAAGGCTTTGCGAAAGTCCACAAAGAAGCAATATAATCTCCGTTTCCTCACTCGAGCTAGGTCGATCAGGCATCTCAAAGTGAAGATGTGGTCTATGGTAGAGTAATCTCGTCTGAATCTTGCCTGTCCTAGAGCTCTGATACCCTTCCCCTCATTAAGGATGCTCAATTCTGTCTCTAGTATTGCTTCATATAGCTTGGCCAGTGTGGGGCCAATCATGATCGTCCGGTATGTAGCTGGATCAATAACATCACCTCCCTTATGTATGGGCACTATGGTGTGCTCGATCCATGAGTCAGGGAACCCCTCAACCAGTGCTCGATTGAAGAGGTGGGCTATGAGTGGTGCTAGAATCTTGCACTTGTAAATGAGATGCTCTGTCTGTAGACCGAAGTGGTCACGGGCTCTTCCATGCTGTAGGTGAGTGATTGCACGGCTCACCATCCGGGGTGTAAAGAAGTGAGAGGTGGTAGGGCATGAGCTCTGTGGCCTCGGGATGGGTGGCTTGTCTGGAATTTGGTATAGACTCTACGCATATCTGTGCCATGTGTCCGGCTCTCGAATGGGTATGTGCTATCTCCTCTCTCTAAAGTGTCGCCGTGCTAGTGCATTATCTCGGCTCATGAGCAAGTGATAAATGTCCCAATACTATCTCTCCTCCCATTCTCTCCTCTTTCTACGTGTGAGGCGCTGCATGCGGCACCGTGCTTGTGTGTGTGTAATCTCCCTGCTATGCTCTGCTACTCGTAGCTTCTTTTGTAGCACGACACTCATCATCATACCATCGGTTTTAGGGCATGGACCCTCTCCATGGTGGGTGTGTCTGTGTGGTGGGGGAGACTCTGTAGAGCTGAGTCGTGTAGGATGGTGGTGATCTGTGAGATGAGTGCGTCTAGAGGTGAGAGTGGATCTAGTCAGAGTAGGCGGGTGTGTAAATGGTGTATGTAGACATGTGAGAGGTCGCGCGTGAAGTGTATCGTGGTATGTGGCACAGTAGGTGGGAGAGGGTCTAGTGGAAGGGGAGATGAGAGTGTGAGCGTGATAAAAGTGTGATGAGCTCCAAGTGGACATCTACCAATACCAAGTGAAGTGATGAGTGATGCCCCAGAAAGGGTACCTAAGATGTAGTGGACTGAGCTCTCGCCACCTCCATGTGGAAACCATGTCAATCCGCCCGATCCCGGCCATCTGTGCATCCCATTGTAACTAACGAGATGGTGTCGATTGCCGAGCTCGAGTAGGTGTCTTCCCTAGCCTGTGGTGTCTTGTACCATGTCTGCATATATTCGGCTGGTCACTATCTCCTCCGGTCCTCTGCTCCTCATGATCAGTGAGTGCTCCATATCATATGACTCATACTGGTGTGACTTTGTGCGTCCATTGAAGTCCCCCATAAGGAAGGCCTCACCGAGAGTGCTATAGTGTAGTATCTCCTCTCAGAGTGCAGTGTAGGGTGAGTCACTATCTTTGGGCGGCTCCTCCCGGTCATGTCTAGAGTATCGGGATCCTTGTGGTGGGAAGTAGCAAATGGCTATGTAGATCCACCTCTCTACTGCTATCTCCTAGCGTACCCACATGTATCGTGCCTCCTCCTCTTGGTAAGTGATGTGGATCCGACCCTATAGCTCATGTTTGAATATGATGGCAACACCTCCTCATCCTCGTGGTGTATTCTGTTGCATCGTGGTCTTGGATGTGGATGCCCACTAGAAGCCTGCTATATGAGGGAGCCCTCTCTCTGGGCTCTCGTGCGTCTCTGTGATGCAAGCAAAGTCATGTGTCTCTAGGATCTCCTCAAGTGTGTTTGGTCGCGTCCAAAGTGCTCCGTTGCAGTTCCATACTGCCCCTCTGAGTGGTGCCTCCTAGTGTGGTGATGTCTCATAGGCCACATGGCCCTATTTGATAGGGAGTCCATCTATGAAGACCTTACCATCACGGTAAAAGGCCTTCCTCCCCTCTCGACACGCTTAGAGTATCTATGGCATGCAAGCGTGTCTGTGTGCTACCTGCATCCTCGTGAGGTCCTCGTCCATGTAAAGGGTGCCACTGGGTAGTCCATGTAGTACTGACCAACGTCTAAAGAAGGCTGTCCGTGTCTTCTCAGAGCTCATGTGAAGGATGAGTACTCGTGAACGGGATTTATCCCTCCCTGCCCTCCATGTGCCTGTGAAGGGCATGGTCTCGTATCCAAGTCGGTGGGAGATGTCGATGGTGTCTTCCCCCGGTGATGTTCCCTCTAGAAGGCCCGTAATTCGAACGTGGGCTCTTCGGATGTGTCGAAGTCTCTCCACCTCGAGTGTATCTTGAACTCATGTGAGCTCTTCCTTCTTCACGTCTTCATGGAATTCCTTCTTGATCCCTTTGTGGAGACTACTTCTAAGGACTCTCGGGTGGATTCTACGTCCGTTTTTATTTCCTTCCTTATTTCTTCTTTCAGTGTCTCTACGTTGGAGATCTCCCCCTCTTCTTTGAGGTGCTCGTAGGCTGTCCTTCAAGTGTCTTGCTCTTCAGTGAGGGTCTTTACTTGTTCTTCGAGTCTTATGAATTTATCCATCATTTTTCGTTCCTCAATGTTTACTTGCTCTTCGAGTCCTCTGAATTTCTCCATCATTTTTCGTATCTCCATGTTGAGGGTGAGGTCCGCTTCTTTTTTGGCCTCTTTGATGGTTTTAGAGATAAGTTCTTCCACTTCCCTCTGGTCCATGGGAGCTATACCGGTTGTGAGAGAGAGAGAGAGAGAGAGAGAGAGAGAGAGAGAGAGAGAGAGAGAGAGAGAGAGAGAGAGAGAGAGAGAGAGAGAGAGAGAGAGAGAGAGAGAGAGAGAAAGAAAGACTTTTTAACGTCTGTTAGAGGCCAAAATCGGCCTATGAGACAAAACATATACATCAATATGATCCAATCCACTGTGATCCCAAAAGGAAAATAAAGTGTGAGTACAAAAAACGGGTATAAAAGAAGTGGACAATAACTGGCATCAAGGGTGTGGGGTGCTATGGGTATGCACTCTATATGCTCAATGGGTGTGATACAAATATGATATGCATAGGGAGGGAAGGCTCGGTGGTATCACAACCCTCTAAATGCCTGGAGTGGGTGTAGGATATAATGCATCGGTAGGTAAGGCATCATGGCGATCCTCAAAATGCTCTTAACGTCCAGATCGACAGGGGTGCGTTGCTGACGTCTCCATATCTCCATGTCATGGCGTTCGTGAATCGCCTGAATCTCTCTTTGGTGTGGACGGGCTCTCCGGAGTGGGGGTCTCGGTCGTCGATGCTGTCGTCTTAGCTCCTCTGCTCTGTGTAATGTGACACCCCACATCGAGATGGGTCCTCGAGTGGTTGTGGGTCTGAAAAAATCTGTAATATAAGTCTGAGGGGGGGGGCAGGTGTATCTCCATCTGCTGCTGGAGGAGTGATGTACGACGGTGCTTGAGCTCTACTAGGAAACGACCTAGAGGGCGCTTGTCCTCTGTCCCCAATAAAGCCCTGATCTCTCTGCCCCCCTTGAAGAGCTGTGGGTAGCGGTCTCTGATATCCTCATATGCCTCGCATCTACATGTGTAGTGCTCCTCGTCCTCCACCTCCTCTCTACATATCCTGCATAATCTCTCGTCCCTCGGGGTATGTGTCGCTCGCCCAACCTCAATCTCGAGCTGGTGTGATGATACTCTGAGCTGCCCAATGGCCACTCTCTGAGCTGGTGCCATGTATGTATCCATGTATCGTGGTCTCTGAATGAAACCATCCGCTGTCACAGTCAGGAAGTGCTCTCTGTAGTGTTGCCTCTTTGTGGGAAGAGGCTCCCGTGGTGCTATCCATGTCTCCCTGACGTGTATCTATAGTAGGTCCTGACGGATGATCCTATTCCTCTCCGAACGAGAGAGGGTAATGTGGGGGGAAGAGAGGTCATACTGAAAAGGGGGAAGATCGGTAATGCTCATGCCATGGTCTGCTAACCATAGGTAAGTCTGTGCATACCATACTCTCTCATGCCTTGTTTCTGCTAAATGTCTGGACCTCTCAAATGCAAGCTTGGTGAGTCTGCTGGTGGGGAGCTCTCTGATCCTCAGGATAAAGGTAACCAACTGGAAGAGGGCCTCCACTAGCATCGGTGGTGTGCCAAGCTCAGCTCGTATAATGTCATGTGGAACGGAGGGCTTGCTGCGCAGCAAGCGTGAGATCGTGATGACCTGGGGCCTCTCAATCTGCGTCCACATCCCCTCCGTGATCCCAGGTGCCCAAACTGCTGCTGCATACATCAATGCGGGTGTCACTAGAGTGTCAAAGAGCCACCCCTTAGTCCGGGGCTCCTGAATATGTGTCTGAAAGCAACGTCTCTCCAATCCTGCAAGTGCCGCATAGCCTCACGTCAATCTATCTCTCGCTGCATGTGCCATGGAGAATACCCCTGTGCTGCCTGAGAAGGTGACACCTAGGTAGACGTAGGAGTCCACTACCTCTATCTGTCCTCCAGCTGCAGTGAAAGAAGCACGATGGCGTACTGTCCTGGAGGTATGGAAGATCATGACCTTGGTCTTGCCAAGGTTCACTGTGAGTCCTCTCTCCATGCAGAAGGTATCTAGCGCCTGTAAATGTGATGTGACTCTGAAAGCAAGACAATGTCATCAGCATATAATAGGATGTGTATTGGCGTACCTCCGAGGTCTCCTCCTAGCCCTCCTGCTCGCTGAATATACTCTGTGATCTCGTAAATGTAGAGACCGAAGAGAGTGGGTGAGAGAGGGCAACCTTGTTTCACACCAATGGTGCTAACAAGGCTGTCTGATAGGATGCCGGGGTAGCGTACCCTGCCTGTGACTCTTGCATACAGAGCATGGATGGCCCATAGCATGTCTGATGGTAGCTGTAACTCCTGGAGCCTCCGTAGTAGTCTCTCTCGAGGAACCATGTCGAAGGCTTTGCGGAAATCCACAAAGCAACAGTATAGTCTCTGCTTCCTCACCTTCGCGCTCTCAATCAAGCAACGAAGCACGAAGATGTGGTCGATGGTGGAGAAAGTGCGGCGGAAGCGTGCCTGGCCGGGTGCTCTGATCCCAGCTCCCTCAGCGTGTGTACTGAGCTCTGCCTCTAGTATTGCCCCATAGATCTTGGCCAGGATATGGCCTATCATAATAGTCCTGTAGTTCCCTGGATCCATCATATCGCCGGACTTATGGATAGGCGTAATAGTATGCATAGTCCACGAGTCAGGTAATCCCTCAACCAAAGCACGGTTGAAGAGATGGGCGATCAGGTGGGAAACTACATCTTCTGCATATATAAAGTGCTCGCCCCGTAGCCTCGTGTGGTCTGCTGAACGGCCATGTTGTAGCCTATTCATGGCCTGTCGTACCATGCCTGTCGTGAAGAGGGTGGATATCACAGGACGCGGTGTGGGAGGGATCGGCAATGGTGGCTGTCGAGGGACGTCATATAACCTCCGGGCGTAGGTGTGCCAAGTCTGGATCTGCTATGGGTGTAGGTGGGCGTGGCTCACGTAGTGCCCTCCACGCGGTGGCAATCCCTACTCATGAGAAGGTCGAACAACTCTGCCTCCTGTCTCTCCTCGAAAGCTCGTCGCTTCCGGCGTGTGAGGGCTCGCATCTGTCGTCGTGCCTCCCTCTCTGTGATGGATCCCCCTCTGAGATGTCGGTATAGTCGCCTACATTCTTCATCGTACCATCTATTCTGGGGTGTATGCCCCAACCGTGTCGAATGTGCGGTGCTGTGGGTGGTGTATGGGAAGCTGAGAGTAGCGGATGTGTGGAGGATCGAGGAGAAGTGGGCGGTGAGGGTGTCCAATGAGGCAGAGGGATCAAGGGAGTAGATGTGCTCTCGAACATGGGAGCTATAGATATGTGCTAGCTCATGTCTAAAGTGAATGGTGGTATGGGCATGTGGCTGTATGGTGACGGGGTGTGATATGCATGGTGAGCCGTGTATGGATAGGGCAAGATATGCGTGGTGAGCTCCAATCGGTATGGGTGGGATAATGAATGAGGTGATGAGATGCGTCGCCTCTCGGGGTCCGATAACATAGTCTACCACACTACCCCCCCTTGGTGTCGTGGGTGGAATGCAGGTGAGGCCACCCGAGGTGTGCAAGGTCGCCATCCCATTATATATAATGAGATGGTGTGCTGCTCCCATCTGGAGTAGGTGTTTGCCGTATGAGGTGGGTGTGGCGGTGTCGGTTGAGGCTCTGAGTGTAGACATATCCTCTATGGTACGAAGCATCTCAGGGTCGTCAAAGTCGTAGATATCACACTGGTGGCTCTGACTGCGGGCATTGAAGTCTCCTACAAGGAAGACTTCGGCCATTCCATAATGGTGTCACTGAGGCAGTCATATGGCGATGTGGTGTCTGTCCCCTCCCCCCCTATGGCTGCTCGGGGAATGTGTGAAGCGCGAGCCGGTGGGTGCAATATAGCATACGGCGAAATATGCCGCTCTCTCCTCTGATAGCTGGAGGTGTATCAATATGAAACGTGTCTCTGGGTATCTGGCTACCACCTATACCCTATGCTGTAGCGACTGTCTGTAGAGCACGGCTACTCCTCCTGATCCTCGTGTGGTGTGCTGTCTCATTTGTCGGCGGTGAGCTGACTCCCACATATAGCCCTCAATCCTCGGTAGGCTCCTCCCCGGGCTCTCGTGTGTCTCTGTCAAGAAGATCATGTCTCTGTCCTCCATCACCTCCTCAAGGCGTCCTGGATGTGTCCACAAAGATCCATTGCAATTCCAGACTGCAATGTGCACCTCCTGTTGTGCTGTCTCATAGGCCGCGAATCCCTAGTCAATGGGCCGTCCATCAATGATGACACGACCGTCTCTGTATAGGGCACGATGTCCCTCTCGTCGAGCCTGGAGGACACGCGGCATGCATGCACGTCTTTGCTCTACCTGCATCCGTGTGAAATCGTCATCTAAATAGATGGGGGTGCCCGGTGTAGTGCGTAGTACCGCCCGTCGTCTGAGGAAGTCTCTCCTCCCGGCCTCATCGGAGAAGTGAATGATAAGTGCTCTGCTCCGTGTGGTGTCCCGTCCTGCTCTCTAGGCTCTAGTGAAAGGGAGAGGCTCATCCGCGCGGTATCCAAGTAGTGTGCACAAGCGACGCCCGTCTTGCTCTGGTGATCCGTCTGTCTCTGTGAGGCCGGAGACGCGAACATTGAGCCTGCGAGCCCGTCGCATCCGCTCCTCCTCAATGGTCGTGTGTACTATGTGGATCTCCTCATGGTGGTTGTTCTTCTTTGCCTCCTTTCGAAGGTTCTTTTTTACAACCTCGACCCATCCATCTTTCTTAGTCTCAAGCTCGCTCTGAACCACCTCCATGCACTCCTTCTTCATAGTCACCCGAATGTCCTCTAGCTGTGGGGCGATCTCCCCCTCCTCGCATATGCTGTCCAGTTTCGTTCTCATCTTAGTAAGCTCAGTGTGCAACTCCTAGTGTGCAACTCCTCCTGGTCCCGTGAGTGCTGCTTGCGGATAGCAAGAAGCTCTTCCCGAAGGGACTCGTTTTCCTTCTCCAAGGTTGCCACCTTGGCTTCAAGGGCGGCAACTTTGCGGGTAACTCCATTCAGTGCAGAATCTTCTTCTTTCTTCTGTCTTCCTATTAACTCTCGGAGGATATGCTCTAAGGTGGCCAGCTGTTCCTCCAACTTGGGAGCCATGGAGGAGAGAGAGAGAGAGAGAGAGAGAGAGAGAGAGAGAGAGAGAGAGAGAGAGAGAGAGAGAAAGAAAGAAAGAAAGACTTTTTAACGTCTATTAGAGGCCAAAATCGGCCTATGAGACAAAACATATACATCAGTATGATCCAATCCACTGTGATCCGAAACGAAAATAAAGTGTGAGTACTGCAAACGGGTATAAAAGGTGGGATAGTAGCTGAGAGAGAGAGAGAGAGAGAGAGAGAGAGAGAGAGAGAGAGAGAGAGAGAGAGAGAGAGAGAGAGAGAGAGAGAGAGAGAGAGAGAGAGAGGATTGAGGTTAGGGTTGAGGTTGGGATTTAAGTTTTTTGGGGGTTTTGGGTTATGGTTAAGGCTAGTTTGTGTGTGTGTGAGAGAGAGAGAGAGAGAGAGAGAGAGAGAGAGAGAGAGAGAGAGAGAGAGAGAGAGAGAGAGAGAGAGAGAGAGAGAGGGTTGGGGTGTCTTAGGGTTTGGGATTAGGGTTAGGTTTAGGGTTGGGTCCTGCAGTTAGGAATAGGGTTCAGGTTCGGGTTAGGGTTCGGGTTCGGGTTTGGGTTCGGGTTGCACATACTTTGGATGTGGGTGCAGCAGGGTCAGGTCGGACAGTGGGGTGTGTGTCGGGCAGGGTCGGGCAGTGGGGCAGTTTAGGGTGGGTGGGCAGAGGTCGATGAGGCTACGGAAGCACGCGATGGGCATGGATGTGGGCACATCCTCGATGGGGAGGGCAACGACCTTGACGGATGCAGAGATGGGGAGGGTTTAGGCACTGATTGGGCAGATCCTCGATGGGAAGGGCAACGACCTCGACCTGCAAAGAGGAGCGAGCTCGACGGATGCACAGACGGGGAGAGTTTAGGCACGGACTGGGAAGATCCTCGACGGGGAGGGCAGTGACCTCGACCTACATAGAGCAGCAACCTCGACCTGCATAGAGCAGCGACCTCGACCTTGACCTGCACAGAGCTCGAGAGACACACACACACACATACACAAAAAGAAAGAAAGAAAGAAAGTGATATTAAAGTCTTCCAAAGGCCAAACTTGGCCTATGAGACAAAACCATGTACAACTATAGTAACCTTTGTGTAGAAATAAAACGGAATAGTACTTGCTACACAAAACTGTGTAGGCTGAAAAAGGCTGGAAACAACCACAGGATAGTGTACTGAGTGATGGAGAGGTAATGGGGATAATGTAATAATGTAGTGGTGCATGCGGAGATGTGGCTCTGACTCTGCAGATAATGACCACCTAATACATGGGGGCCCATGATGGGAGTGAATATATATATCCTAACTACAGATAATGGGTGGGGGTGGATAGAGTATGTGGTACATCGGTGGCGGTCTTAGTGTCTCCTGAAGGAAGGCTACCCAGGTGGTGGTGGTGCGCCTTTGCTCTATCATGTGGTCATGGGCTATCATGATGCATGAAATATCCTCCTCGTATAGTCGTGGTCGTCTGTATCCAGCCCTATGTGATCGACGTCGTACTCTTTGTGCCGCTGCCTGCTCGAGAGTGAGCCCTATGCCTCAGGAAGGCGGGCCCGTCTGATGCAGCCCATCTCGCTAAAAGAACTGAGTAATGGTGTGCTGGGTACTCAGCCGTGTCTGTTGCGTGGGCTGTAGGGACTGATCTCGTCTCTCATATGCTGCTGTGAGGAAATGTCCCAACCTCTGCTGGTCTCCAGTGGTCATGCACAACTGTAGTGACTCCTTTATGTGGAACTGTGCTCGTAGATCTGAGTATGCTCGACATCTGATAACAAAGTGCTCCTCGCTCTCTATCTCTGTATGGCATACTGGGCACCACCTCTCCTCTCTAGGGACTCCGCTGGTCCGACCACTCTCGATCTCGAGCTGATGTGATGAAACTCGAAGCTGCCCAATGAGGACTCGGAGGTGCTGTGGTAGGTATGTCTGCATGTATCCTGGAGTCTCAATGAAGCCGTGGTTTGAGATCTGTAGAAAATGCTCACGGTAGTCAAGCATTTTCGGTGGCAATGTACCCATGGGGCTAATCCATGTCCTCTGTATGTATGTATGCCATATCTCCTGTTGAATGACCCTATTCCTCTCCTAATGGGAGAGCGAATAGGTGGGGGCCTGTAAGTCATACTGCAGTGGTGGTAGTCTGTCTATGTCAAACCCATGGTGGGCCAGCCAATCTTGTGTTTGTGCGTACCATGAGGAGGTGTCTCTTGCTAATGCCATGTCACGTGATGCCTTGAAAGCTTGATAAGTGATGCTCAGAGTATCCATGCTCCGGATCCTGTGTAATAGGCATACTGTCTCGAACAGTGCCTCTACTACCATCGGTGGTACATCGAGCTTTGCTTTGATGATATCATGTGGTATTGAAGGCTTGCTGCGGATGAGTCTGGCAATCATGAGAATCTGTGGCCTCTCCAATGCTATCCATGCTGATGTAGCTAACCCCAGCCCCCATATGGGTGCTCCATACATGAGTGCTGGTGTAACCGAAGTGTCGAAGAGCCACCCCTTTGTGCGGGGCCCCTGAAAGTGTGCTTGGTGGCATTGTCTCTCGATCAAGGCTAGTGATGCGTATCCACGTGTGATGCGATCCCGGGCTGCCTCAGACATAGAGAAAACTCGAGAGGCTTCTCTGAATGTCACTCCGAGATAGACATATGATCCGACTACCTCAATCGGTCCGCCTGCTACTGTGAAAGAACTATGTCTCCTCACTTGTGCTGAGGTATGAAAAATCATAACCTTGGTTTTACCAAGGTTCACAGATAGCCCTCTATGTATGCAGAAGTTGTCTAGGCCACGTAGGTGGTGCTGTAGACCTTCGGCGGACTCTGAAACCAGCACAATATCGTCAGCGTATAAAAGAATATGAACAATAGTCCCTCGTACCTCAATGCCCTCCCCTCCCTACTATCGTATGAAGTCCACTATCTCATCAATGTATAGACCAAAGAGGGTGGGTGAAAGAGGGCATCCTTGCTTCACTCCGATGGTGCTAGCAAGTGAGTGAGATAAGCCTCCTCGACATCTGAATCTGCCAGATACTCTCTCATATAAGGCATAGGTCCCCCATATCATCTCATCTGCAGCACTGATATCAAGTAGGCGTCTAAAGAGTCTCTCCTTGGGAACTGTGTCGAAGGCTTTGCGGAAGTCCACAAAGCAGCAGTATAATCTCCTCTTCCTCACTCTTGCTTGGTTGATCAGGCATCTCAGAGTGAAGATGTGGTCAATGGTAGAGTAATCTCGTCTGAAACCTACTTGTTCTGGAGCCCTGATGCCCTTCCTCTCGGCGAGGGTGCTCAACTCTGTCTCTAGCACTGTCCCATATAATTTGGCCAATATGGGGCCAATCATGATCATATGATATGTAGCTGGATCCATAACATCACTTGACTTATGAATGGGCACTATGGTGTGCTCAGTCCATGAGTCAGGGAACCCTTCAACCAATGCATGGTTGAAGAGGTGGGCAACGAGCGGTGCAAGAGTCGTGCATCCGTAGATGAGATGCTCTGCCTATAAAGTGAACTGGTCATGGGCTCTGCCATGTTGTAATGGGAAATAGCGCGGCTCACCATAGTGGGTGTGAAGAAGTGAGAGCTAGTGGGGCGTGAGCTCTGCGTTCTGGGAATGGGGGGCTGGTCTTGGATTTGGTATAGGCTCTCTGCATAGCTATGCCAAATGCTCGGGTCCCGAATGGGTGTCTGTTCTCTCCTCTCCCTTAGATGTCGCCACGCCACTGCACTATCCCAACTCATGAGCAAATAGTAGATATCCCAGTACTATCTCTCCTCCCATTCCGGCCGCTTGCGGCGAGTAAGGCTCTGCATGCGACACTGTGCTTGTCTGTGTGTAATATCCCCTCTAAGCTCTAAAATCTGTAGATGCTTCCTTAGCTCTCGACAATCTGCATCGTACCAACGGTTCTGGGGCATGGATCGTGTGCACGGAGGATGTGTTTGTGTGCGATGTGGAAAACTGTGGATAGCTGAGTCATGAAGGATGGTGGTGATCTGTGATGTAAGTGTGTCCAAAGATGAGAGCTGATCGAGGGAGAGTAGCCTGGTGTGTAAGTGGTGTGCGTAAACATGTGAGAGCTCGTGTGTGGAGTGTATCGTGGTGTGTGGCTCAATGAGTGAGGGAGGGTCTAATGGGATAGGAGATGACAGTGTGAATGTGATATACGTATGGTCAGCACCAAGTGGGCGTCGTCCAATACTAAGTGAGGGGAGAAGTGAAGCTCCAGAGATGGTACCTAAAATGTAGTCGACTGTGCTCCCACCCCCTTCCTGAGGGAAGCAAGTAAGTCCGCCCGAGCCTGGCCAACGATGCATCCCATTATATATAATGAGATGGTGTCGGCTGCCTAACTCAAGGAGATGTCTGCCATACCTGGTGGTGTCCTAACCCATATCTGTTGATACTCTATCAGTGCTCGTCTCATACGGATCTCTGCCACTCATGAGCTGTGGATCGTCCGTGTCATATGCCTCGCACTGAAGTGATTGGGTGCGGCCATTGAAGTCCCCCACAAGGAAGACTTCACCTAGGGTACTGTAATGTAGTATCTCATATGAAAGTGTTGTGTATGGTGAGTCTCTCTCTCGGGTCGGTCCCCCAAGGTCCTGTCCTGCGTATCGGGATCCGCAAGGTGGGAAGTAGCATATGGCAATGTAAATTGAGATCTCTGGTGCTATCTCCATGTGGACCCACATGTATCGTGCCTCCTTGTCTCTTCCTATGATATGGATCCGGCTCTGTATCTCCTGTCTAAACATGATGGAAACACCCCCCCGACCCTCGTGTTGTACTCTGTCTCGTCGTGGTCCTGAATGCAGATTCCCAATGAGAACCTGCAATGCGAGGTAGGCCTATGTCTGGGCTCTGGGCATACCTTGCCTTTTCATTAACACCTTTGGAAGAACTATTTGGAGATTTGATTCACACAGAAAAGGAGGGGAAGAAAGTGGAGGGAGTTGTCCGCATCCATGAAGAGATGGGGTTAAGATTCTTATACATTATTCCATGGACAAGGGAGAGGGTGAAAATTACATGTCCTTCCACTTGGTAGAAGAGAAAGTACAATGGGATCTAGTGCTATCTGGCAAGAGGAGAGGCACATACACTTGTGCGTCAGAGAGAAAAGGGGTAATACATCAAAATTTATTGTGTGGATTGCTGGAGGAAGGGGGGTTTCTTTTACATATAGCATCCATGGCATCTGATTGTGGTAATCTTTGCTTTTAGGTACATGTCCAAGTACATAAGTACCCATAAGTACCTTTCTAGTACAAAGTACCTTAAAGTACAAAGAATTGTACCTCGACGTACCATAGCAAATTAGGTGCTACACACCTTACGTTTTTTGGATTCATCCGGCATAGTGCATCTGGTTCCATCCGGTGCGTAAAATTCATGGTTACATTCTTTCAAAATTAAATAAGTGATAAAATGTTGGTGCAAGTGCCAAGCCTACACACTTGGCTAGGCATGAGAAGACCTTATGTGGAATGATTGAAGTCCAAAAGTCAAATTGACTTGAAGGAGTATTTGTAAGAGCAACAAAACTCGTGAAGTTAGATGGTTAGGAAAGATATGAGTTTCTTAGAGAGAATATCTCCTAGATTAGGGGATCACCTTTTTAGTGAGAGCCAAAGTTGAATTCAAATTCAAATTTTGAATAAAGCATCTATAAAAGATGAATGTAAAATCTCGCGGTTAGATCACTCCAATTCCGAGCCTTTAGTTGATCATATTGTAAGAGAGTGAGGCTCACTTCATAGCCTACACTTCTCAACATCATTGGGCATTGATTATCATGCCAATGATCATGTACAACATTGTCACATAATATACAATAGATCATTGCTTACACTTGTTGATCTCTCTGTCATAGTCACTCAGAACAATCATTTTGTATTGCTCATATCTCAGTCATTACTCCGTTATTTTCAATGTTCTATAGCTCATTGGAATCAGCTCTTAGTTTACTACATGTTCACAAACTTTTGAAGACATTCCATTCAGTGGATTTGGGAGAAACACGCGTCGAAGTGTTCAGTGGTCATTCTCTGCAGAGGTCCTAAAAAATCGGGGGTAAAGCTACACTTGCTAAGTTGATTGCTCTGGATATAGTCAATCATTTTAAGTGATTCCACTTGGAATCATTAACTCTTTAAGTTAATTTAATATCTCTAGAAGGAATTTTTCTAATTCCTACTGTACCGGAAGCACTGAGCTTAACAAGTAGGTGGTGTGTGAACCAAAATAGAAAGTTTTTATTTGATTGTGAAGTGAGAAGTAGTCTGGCTTGAAGAGGGCCTACAACTCAACTCTGAAGTAGTGTCATTGGAAAGCTAAGAGGGCCTACAACTCAACTCTGAAGTAAAAGAGGGCTCGTACAAAGCAGAAATTTGCAGTACCTACTCATTTCTTGAAGTGTCCATCCATCTTCTCCAACAATGGTATCATAGCAAAGCTAAGGTAAAATGGGAGATGGTTTTCCTTCTTTCATTGATAAATTGGACAGGAATAACTATCAAGCAGGGAAACATTGTCTTCATATTTTTCTTCCAACACAAGGGCTAGGAAGAACCAATTGTGGATTGAGTTTACCACTCAAAGAAAGCAACCCAAGCAACGCCTGTCAGAGTATGTGACCAAAGTCAAGGATGTGGCTGACCAATTGCAAGCATAGGAGAAGATAGTGAAGAGGAACAAATTGTTAGACAAGTGATCAATGGCATTAAGGAAGATGACAAATGGGAAAGCTTCACAACAGCCATGGACTTGTACATGGACATGCAGATTCCAGATCTTACCACACTCATGGGGCAACTCTTTACCCATGAAGCTAAGCTCAATAAGAATGGAGATTCATCAAGAGGTAATAGCTCTTCTGCCCTATACAGAGATAAAGACAAGTTTAAAGAGAAAGGGAAAAGCAAGAAGATTGAGGATGAAGGTACAACCTCTCAAGCAAACTATGCAGGGAGAGGTAGAAACTCAAGAGGTAGGGGTAGAGGAGGTAAGCAAGGTAGGGAGAGACCTTTCAACTCTTCCCCATGTAATATTTGTGGTTTGTCAAATCACATTATAGATGAGTGTTACAGGAACTTCAAGAATCAGAGAGGTAGAGGGTTCCAAAGAGGTGGATATATACAATCAAGAGGGAGATTCAACCATCATCAAGGCTACAATAATAACTACAACAACAACTACAACAACAAATACTACCAAGGAGGCTATAAATCAAGGAAAGACTACAATAGTTATACAAAGGAACAAGAGGATTCTCTTCTGATTATGAATATGACTTCAAAGCAAAGTATGAATGATGACCATCTCTTCTACATTGACTCAGGATGCTCAAACCATGTGGTAGGCAATGTAGCTCTTCTCTTTGATCTTTAGGAACCTAAGGGAAAACATCAGGTACAAACAGGAGATGAAACTAAGCACTTTG
Source organism: Ceratopteris richardii (assembly GCA_020310875.1). Lineage (NCBI taxonomy): Eukaryota > Viridiplantae > Streptophyta > Polypodiopsida > Polypodiales > Pteridaceae > Ceratopteris > Ceratopteris richardii. Next base: position 35,750 of record MU262767.1, read on the forward strand.
TGGTCAAGGTAGGAAATGTTAAAACCTCTAATGGAAATAGAAATCTATTGAGCAGGATACTATATGTACCTACAATTACCAAGAATTTGATGAGTGTTGGACAGATGGTGGAAAAGGATTTGCAGGTCACATTCAACAAATATGGAGTATTTGTGGAGGATCCCCAACATGGATTCAAGAGAATTGCCAAAGTAGAAAAGACAGGTAGATTATTTACTTTTGAACTTGAAGATACAAGGAATATTGCACTTTATAGTTACAAAAACCAAACATTGTCAGAGCTTGAAATTTGCCATAAGAGATTAGGACACATTGGTGAGAGAACCTTAAAGCAAATATGTAGAGATCAATGTGTGCTTGGGATACCTAATGTATCCAAGCAACACATGATCTATAAATGTGGTGCTTGTCAATTTGAAAAATCTCACAGGTTACCCTTTCCAAGGAAAGGCTACGTGCATGAGGATTACTTAGAGCTTGTCCATACAGATGTATGGGACCAAGTAAGGATCCCTCGATTTCTGGATCAATTATTATGTATCTTTCATAGATGACTTGAGTAACTGGACTATCTTATATTTTATGAAGCGCAAAGATGAAGTATTCAGTTGCTTTAAGAAGTGTCTTGCACTTGTTGAAAACCAAACAGGAAGAAGCCTAAAGAGACTAAGGTGAGATGGAGGAGGTGAGTACTTCTCAAATGAGTTTGATGCATTCTTGCATGATAGAGGAATCAAGAGAGAAATTACAACAAGGTATACCCCTGAGCAAAATAGGGTGGCACAGAGGAGAAATAGACTGAATGTTGAAACAGCTAGGTCAATGCTAAATGAGAAAAAACTCCCTAATTATTTGTGGGAAGAAAGTGTATCTACTGCTACTTATCTTGTTAACAGGTTGCCATTAAAATCTCTTGATGGGATGATCCCATATGAAGCATGGCATGGTAGAAGACCTTCATTTGATCATTGCAGGATCTTTGGATGTGTTAATTATGTGCATATCCCTTCTCAAATAAGAGGTAAGGTATACCTTAAGGTAGAGAAGTGCATCTTCATAGGATATGACTTGAATCAGAAAGGATACAGGTTTTACAATCCTTCCAGCAAAGGATTTATGGTCAGTAGAGATGTTGTCTTTGATGAGAATGATTCTTGGTTTGAAAGTGAATGCAGGAAAGTAAAGTTGCCTTATGATTTGGAAGAGGAATTTCCAAGCCTCACCAAGGAGGAGCCAAATCAGATTGAAGAAATCAACTCAGATGATGAGGACATCATCGACCTAGAAGAATTCAAGGCATGGAAGTCCAAAGGCAAAGTCAAGATGAAGAAGTTGGAGGATATACCTAAATCATCCAACCAAGCAATCAGAAGATCACAAAGGGAGAGCAATAAGCCAATTAGATATGGGTATGACACTTCTTTAGTTACTAAGCATTCTATTTATCTTACAAAGGATTTGTCACTTGAAGAGCTTACATCATATGAAGAGGCAAAGACCAAGACAAAATGAAAGGAAGCTATCGATGAAGAAATTGAAGCACTCAAGGAGAATGACACTTGAGAGCTAGTACCAAAGAAGTGATATATCTATGTATGTATGTTGATGATATCATACTTACAGGTAATGATGCTAATGGCATCAAGCAGATAAAAAATCAAATGATGTAGGAGTTCAAAATCAGTGATCTTGGATCACTAAAGTATTTTCTTGGACTTGAGTTAGTCTATACTAACTCTGGCATTTACATTACTCAAAGACAATATGTACAGGATATGTTGAAGAAATTTCAATTGCAGGATGCCAAGGTAGCAAGCAATCCTATGGAGGTGAACCAAAAACTAAGTGCTCACGAAGGTGATGTGCTTGAAAATATTGCAGGATACCAAAGCATAGTGGGAAGCCTAAATCATGCTACATTGACAAGGATTGATATTGGTTATGGAGTAAATGTTTTAAGTCAATTTATGCACAAACTTAGAGCACCTCACTTGGAAGCTACCAAGAGGATTTTGAAGTACCTTAAGGGCACTCAAGATCAAGGTTTATATTTTCTTTACACTTCAGATTTGGATATCAAGATATACTCAGATGCAGATTGGGTAGGTTGCAAAGATGATAGAAAGAGTACTTCAGGTTATCTATCTTTTGCAGGTGACAAGCCTATATCATGGTCTTCCAAGAAGAAACCTACTGTTGCTTTGTCTTCAACAGAGGCAGAATATAGAGGATTGGCCAATGCTACTCAAGAGGCCATATGGATCAGATTGCTATATGCAGATTTAGGATTGCATACTATACCTCCAATGATTTTTGGAGATAATACAAGTTCCTTATATCTTGCAGCGAATCCTATTTATCATGCTAGGGCCAAGCACATAGAGCTCCACTATCATTATGTGAGAGAAAAGCTATTGAGCAAGGAAATTTAGTTGGCATATGTCTCAACTAATATGCAATGTGTAGACTTATTGACCAAAGGACTTGATGGTACTAAACTTTGCAGGTTTAAAGCTATGATTGGATTTCAAGACATTCAAGAGGATTGATGAAGAAGACCAAGCGAAGGTGTTTGGCTTGAGGGGGAGCTAATGGTGCAAGTGCCAAGCCTACACACTTGGCTAGGCATGAGAAGAACTTATGTGGAATGATTGAAGTCCCATGAGAACCATTGCTATGGATTCTTTATCTTCTACCATTCGTAAAATTCAAATTGACTTGAAGGAATATTTGTAAGAGCCATAAGACTCGTGGAGTTAGATGGTTAGGAAAGATACGAGTTTCTTAGAGAGAATATCTTCTAGATTAGGGGATCACCTTTTTAATGAGAGCCAAAGTTGAATTCAAATTCAAATCTTGATTAAAGCACCTATAAAAGATGAATGTAAAATCTCGTGGTTAGATCACTCCAATTCTGAGCCTTTAGTTGATCATATTGTAAGAGAGTGAGGCTCACTTCATAGCCTACAATTCTCACCATCATTGGGCATTGATTATCATGCCAATTATCATGTACAACATTGTCACATAATACAATAGATCATTGCTTACACTTGTTGATCTCTCTGTCATAGTCACTCAGAACATTCATTTTGTATTGCATATCTCTATTCAGTGGATTGGGAGAAACACGCGTCGAAGTGGTCACTGGTCATTCTCTGCAGAGGTCCTAAAAAATCGGGGGTAAAGCTACACTTGCTAAGTTGATTGCTTTGGATATAGTCTAAGTGATTCCACTTGGAATCATTAACTCTTTAAGCTAATTCAATATCTCTAGAAGGAATTTTTCTAATTCCTAGTGTACTGGAAGCACGGAGCTTAGCAAGCAGCCGGTATGTGAACCAAAATAGAAAGTTTTCATTGGATTGTGAAGTGAAGTAGTCTGTCTTGAATTAATCATTACTTGCATCATTTCCAAAGTACATAGGCACTTGTTTACTGTCATTGGAAAGCTAAGAGGGCCTACAACTCAACTCTGAAGTAAAAGAGGGTTGGTACAAAGCAGGAATATGCAGTACGTACTCATTTCTTGGAGTGTCCATCCATCTTCCCCAACATAAAACACTTAGATACGCTGCCAACGGATGTTTCCTCCTTCCAATCTCATGGTTGAGCGATTTCAACATGTCTGAGAATTTAGAATCTGAGCAATGAGCATAGCCTTTAACCTTGAAGGTTGATCCTTCACCCTTACCCCATGAGCCTCAACTTTTGATTCTATGAGCATTAGCCTTTGGCACTTTGCTGTCGACCAGATTTCAAAATAGAGAGAGAGAGAGAGAGAGAGAGAGAGAGAGAGACAGAGAGAAAGAAAGTCATATTAACGTCTTCTAGAGGCCAAACTTGGCCTATGAGACAAAAACCATGTACAAGTGTAGTAACCCTGTGTAGAGGATGAAATGAAATAAAAAGTATATCGCTACACAAAGCTATATAAGGCTGGAAAAGGCTAGGAGACGTGGCTCTGAATCTGCAGATAGTGGCCACCTAATACATGGGGGACCCATAATGTGAGTAAAAGTGTGAATAAAACACCCTAGCTACTAGTGAATGGGTGGAGGTGGGTGTAGTATGTGGTACATCGGGGGTGGTCTGAGTGCCTTATGGAGGAAGACAGCCCAGGGGGTGGTGGTACGCCTATGCTCCATCATGTGGTCATAGGCTGTCCTAATGCGTGAGATATCCTCCTCATATATTTGTGGTCGATGATATCCGCCCATGCGTGGTCGGTGCCATGCTCTCTGTGCTGCTGCCTGGTGGAGCGTGAGCCCTATAGGTGGACCTCTCTGATGTAGCTTAGCTCTCTGAAAAAACTGGGTAATGGTCTGCTGGGTACTCACCCGTGGCCGATGTGTGGGCTGGAGTGACCGCTCTTGCCTCTCGTATGCTGCTGCGAGGAAGCGTCCCAAGCGTCACCGGTCTCCCATAGTCATGCACAACGGGAGTGACGACTCTATCTGGAACTGTGCTCGTAGGTCTAAGTATGCTGGGCATCTGATAACAAAATGCTCCTCACTCTCTACCTCTGTCTCGCATACTGGGCACCACCTCTCCTCACGTGGGACTCCCCTCGACCGACCCCTCTCAATCTCGAGCTGATGTGATGAAACCTGGAGCTGCTCAATGATGACTCGAAGGTGGTGGGGTAGATATGTCTGCATGTATCTCGGAATCTCGATGAAGCCCTCGTCCGATATATGTAGAAAATGCTCACGGTAATAGAGCATTTTCGGTGGCAGTGTACCCCTAGGGCTCACCCATGTCCTCTGTATGTATGTATGCCATATCTCCTGACGAATGATCCTATTCCTCTCTTGATGAGAGAGCGAGTAGGTGGGTGCATGTGAGTCGTACTGTAGTGGTGGTAGCCTGTCTATGTCAAAGCCGTGGTGGGCCAGCCAGTCTCGTGTCTGTGCATACCATGAGGAGGTGTCACTTGCTAATGCCATGTCCCGTGATGCCTGGAAAGCTCGATAAGCAATGCGCTTTGTATCCATGCCCCGGAGTCTGTGTAATAGGCATACTGTCTAGAATAGTGCCTCAACTAGCATCGTTGGTGCTCCGAGCTCTGCTCTAATGATATCATGTGGTACTGAAGGCTTGCTGCAGATAAGTCTGGAAATCATGAGGATCTGTGGCCTCTCTAATGCTGTCCATACTGATGTGGCTAATCCTGGTCCCCATATGATTGCCCCATACATGAGCGCTAGTGTAACCAAAGTGTCGAAGAGCCACCCCTTTGTGCGGGGCTCCTGAAAATATGCCTGGTGGCACTGTCTCTCCATCAAGGCTAGTGCTGCATACCCACGTGTGATGCGGTCACGTGCTGCCTGAGACATAGAGAAGACCCCTGATGCCGCTGTAAATGTCACTCCCAAGTAAACATATGATCCGACCACCTCAATCGATCCACCTGCTGCTGTGAACAAACTATGACTGCGTACCTGTGCTCATGTATGAAAGATCATGACCTTGGTTTTACCAAGGTTCATAGATAACCCTCTGTGTCTGCAAAAGTCATCTAGGCCGTGTAGATGATGCTGTAGACCTTTTGCAGACTCTAAAACCAGTACAATATCATCAACGTATAAAAGAATATGGACAGTGAAACCACGTACCTCAATGCCCTCACCCCCTTGCTACAGTATGTAGTCCACTATCTCATCAATGTAGAGACCAAAAAGGGTGGGCGAAAGAGGGCATCCTTGCTTCACCTCGATAGTGCTAGCAAGTGGATGAGATAAGCCCCCCCGGACATCTAACTCTGCCAGATACTCTCTCGTATAAGGCATAGATCCCCCATATATCTCCTCTAGAGCTCCGATATCAAGTAGTCGTCTGAAGAGTCGTCCCGGGGAACGGTGTCAAATGCTTTGCGGAAGTCCACAAAGCAACAATATAATCTCCTCTTCGTCACCCTTTCCTGGTCGATCAGGCATCTCAGAGTGAAGATGTGGTCAATGGTAGAGTAATCGCGTCTGAAACCCACCTGTCCTGGAGCCTTGATACCCTTCCTCTCAGCGAGAGTACTCAACTCTGTCTCTAGTACTGCCCCCTATAACTTGGCCAATATAGGGCCAATCATGATCGTCCGGTATGTAGCCGGATCCATAGTATCTCCTGACGTATGAATGGGCACTATGGTGTGCTCAGTCCATGAGTCAGGTAACCCTTCAACCAGTGCATGGTTGAAGAGGTGGGCAATGAGCGGTGCAAGGGTCGTGCCTCCATAGATGAGGTGCTCAGCCTGTAAACCGAAATGGTTATGGGCCCTGCCATGTTGTAGACGGGCAATAGCGCGTCCCACCATAGTGGGTGTGAAGAAGTCAGATGTAGTAGGACGTGAGCTATGTGGTGTGGGAATGGGGGGCTGGTCTTGGATCTCGTATAGGCTCCGTGCATAGCTATGCCATGTGCTCGGGTCTCGGATGGGTGTGTGCTATCTCCTCTCATTCAAATGTCACCATGCCACTGCACTGTCTCGACTCATGAGTAAATGATAAATATCCCAGTACTGTCTCTCCTCCCAATCTCGCCCTTTGCGGCGAGTAAGGCTCTGCATGCGACGTGCCTGTGTGTGTAATATCCCCTCTATGCTCTAAAATGCATAGGTGCTTTTGTAGCTCACGGCAATCTGCATCATACCAGCGGTTCTAGGGCATGGAACCTATGCGTGGAGGGTGTATATGTGTGCGGTGTGGGAAGCTGCAGAGAGCTGAGTCGTGTAGGATGGTGGCGAACTGATGCATCTGTCTACTAGCTCCATCCAGTGGTAATGGAGGGGTGGAGGATGTGATACATAGGTGGAGCCGGTGCTAGAGCTTTCTGTATGAAAGCTATAAGATATGCTCTCATCAGGGCTACTCGCTGTGCAGTCTCCTCGAGATGTCGCGCTTGAATCTCCTCTATCTTGCGATGGTATAGCCTAACTCCTCTAAGCACTGTGACTCGTGGTCGTCGTCTAGCTCGACTCACCTCAGCCTGCTGTAGTGTCACTCTTCGCTGGGAATCAGGTGGGGAGGGTGTAACATAATCCTAGTAGGAGATGGTTGAACTACACCCTAAGAGAGAGGATTAGGAAGTAATCCTCAACCATGGCTTTTGGGGCAGGTGGTTAACCCATCACATTCCTAACCAAGAGGTTGTGAGTTCAATTCCTTACATTGGTATCAGAGCCTAGGAAGTAGGCTTGGGCAAGGTGGAATGATCCAATGGCCTAATGTAAGGAATTGAACTCACAACCTCTTGGTTAGGAATGTGATGGGCTAACCACCTGCCCCAAAAGCCATGGTTGAGGATTACTTCCTAATCCTCTCTCTTAGGGTGTAGTTCAACCATCTCCTACTAGGATTATGTTACATTCTTCCCCCCTTGGTCGATCATTGTCCTCAATGATCTACTCTTGTATCCCTCTAGCCTCGGTGATCAGTCCCTTGAACTCCCTAGGTGCCCTTGAATCGATGTTCCTCAACCTCGCACAGTTTCTTGAACCTTGTTCGCAACCTTGGTCTCTTGAACCCTTGCTCTCAACCTTGGTGTCTTGAACCTTCTTGTTCGCAACCTTGGTGTCTCGAGCCCTTGTTCTCAACCTCAGTCTTGAACCTTGTTCTCACCCATGCTTGGTATCTTGAACACTCAATCAAGTGCCACCCAAGGATTCCCAAGGAATTCACACTTGCAAGCTAGCTCATTGGAAAGTTCGTTCCGAGAGCTTTCCAACGGTATATTATACGCCTCAATCCGACCTACGGATTGAGAGATACACCCCAATCATTGTAAGGTCCATCCTTGAAGCCAACGTGCGCGCCTTCCACAATTCCTACCCTTTCACATAGAGGATGCCCAAGCGCCTTTTTTAGAGGCCATTGGATCATTCCACCTTGCCCAAGCCTACTTCCTAGGCTCTGATACCAATGTAAGGAATTGAACTCACAACCTCTTGGTTAGGAATGTGATGGGCTAACCACCTGCCCCAAAAGCCATGGTTGAGGATTACTTCCTAATCCTCTCTCTTAGGGTGTAGTTCAACCATCTCCTACTAGGATTATGTTACAGAGGGGACTCTAGACCTTTGGAAAAAATCAGTGAGCTTTAGTTGTCTCCTCTCCACGTGTGTAGGTGTGTGTCTCAGTGGTAAGAGTGCATCTCTATGCCTCTGAATCTCTATCAAGAAACGTCCTAACTGTCTCTGATCTCGGGAGTCCATAATCTCTCGTAGGGTGGGCTGCCCTCTGAACAAAGTCTCATATCTGTCCCTAATCTAGAGAGAGAGAGAGAGAGAGAGAGAGAGAGAGAGAGCTAATAGCTAGTGGACACACATGCATTGAGAGAGAGAGAGATGCATTGAGAGTTAAGAGGAAGAGCTTATTAGCTAAAGCCTAATAGTAAACATTTAACATATACATTCAACACTCCGTGCTTATTAGCTAATACTAGATAGGCACACATATCATCATGCCTTGTGGTATTTCACCACCATGGAGTATCCACACCACCAATAATGAGTTGATGAATACTTTTGGATATGGATCTGGCACGAGAAGATGGACATGTAAGTATTGTGGAAAGTCCTTTTGCACAACTACACGTTTTGTCCCACATGTATGAGGACTAGGTGGCTTGGGCATTGTTGGGTGAATACAAGTCCCACAAAAGATTGGAGAAGCCATATGCAAAAAGATTTGTTATTCGTAAGTTGTAACATATGCTTTCTTTATATGTAGTATAAATGTCATGTGCCTGTGTAGGTATCAGTAGCAAGGATGGAGGAAGAGAAGAGATAAGAGTGTCAAGAAGAGAGTGAAAGAGAGAGAGAGAGAGAGAGAGAGAGAGAGAGAGAGAGAGAGAGAGAGAGAAGAAAGAAAGAAAGAAAGAAAGTGTTTTTATGTCTATTAGGAGGCCGAACTCGGCTTATGAGACAAATCGATGTACACGGGTGTATCTTCTGTCAATCGGAAAAGATACAAGTGCTGAAAAAATTGGTAAAGCTGATATAGATCTCCGTAGTATGCATGTGGAGATACCCATGAAAGTGGGGGGTATATGGAGTGCGATATCTTTGATAGTCTATATGCAAAAGGGTAGTACAACAAGCATGAGAATGCATCTGAAACGACTAACTAGCTCCATCCTGGGCTAGTGGGCAGGTGTAAAATGTGATACATAGGTGGAGGTGGAATCAGGGCCACCTTGATGGCTGCAGCAGGATCAGCCATCATCTGGGATCATCTCTTCTCCATGGCGCGATGGTCACGAGCCTAGATCTCCGCAATCTGGTATTGGTGAAGTCTCGAGGCCCGATATCCTATAGCACCAGGTTCTCTCTTAGCTCGAGAACTATGAGCCTGCTGAAGAGTCACCTCTCTCAGTGTGTGAGCTCAGGGGGGGAGGGCTGCTGCACATCGTGGAATAAAGAAGTCAGAGAGCTGACTCTGTCTCCCTCTTGTATGGGCTGCTATAGTAGGATGGAGTAGGGATCTCTGTGACTCTGTATCTCTAGTAAGAATCGCCCGAGCTGTCGCTGGTCTCTAGAGTCCATGATCTCTCGGAGGGTGGGCTGCCCTGTAACCAGAGTAAGAGAGTTTGGTATCTGGCTCTGATGTCATCATATGCGCTACATCTGCATACAAAGTGCTCCTCATCCTCCATCTCTACTCTGCATACCCTGCATATCCGCTGCCCTCTAGGAATGTCTGCGGCTCTGCCCATCTCAATCTCTAGTTGGTGTGATGAGACTCTCATATGGCCAATCGCTACCCTCGAGCTGTGAGGCATGTAAGTATCCATGTAGCGTGGTCGCTGGATAAAAACGTCCGCTAGTATGTCTAAGAACTGGTCTCGGTAGTGCGATAGTCTCGATCCTATGTGTGGTGGTGCCATGTCTGACTAATGTAGAGCTGCCAGAGATCTTGGCTGAGCACAACATTCCTCTCACGACGGGAGAGGTGGATGTGAGGTGAGTCTGGGTCATGCTGAAAAGGTGGCAATCTGTCCATATCAAGTCCATGACTATCAAACCAAACTTTAACCTCAATGTACCAAGCTCTCTTATATCCTGACTCTGATATCTGTATAGATGCCTCAAAAGCTCTGTGTGTGAGTCTGTCTGTAGGGAGCTCCCTCATCCTCTGAATAAAGAAGATAGTCTAGAATAGTGCATCTACTACCATGGGTGGTGCAGCTAGCTCTGCCCTCATGATGTCATGTGGCACTGATTGTTTCCCGAGAAATAATCGCGAGATCATACGTACTTGTGGCCTCTCGATTGCACTCCACTAGGTGACTGTGAGACCTGGGGCCCAAACTGTCACAACATACATCATAGCAGGTCTGACTAGTGTGTCAAATAGCCACCCCTTTGTGCGGGGCTCCCGGAAGTGTGCCTAGTGACATCTCCGTTCTAACATGGCTAAAGCTGCATATCCTCGTGTGAGTCTATCGGTGGCTGCCTGTCTCATGCTGAAGGGGCCAGACAAGCTGGTGAATGTGACTCCGAGGTAGACATAGGAAGTGACCACCTCAATCTGTCCACCGCCAGCTCTGAATGCTGCTCCATTCCTCACCATGGGGGAGGTGTGGAAGATTATGACCTTGGTCTTGCCAAGGTTTACTGTCAAGCCTTTCTGTGTACAAAGATCATCCAGGGCATACAGGTGGCATTGTAATCCCTCGGGTGACTTTGAAATCAATACAATGTCATCGGCATATAGTAAAATGTGGACATGTGTACCTGCAAGGTCTGCACCCTCTCCTCGAGCTTGGAGAATGTAGTCCTCAATCTCGGAGAGAGAGAGAGAGAGAGAGAGAGAGAGAGAGAGAGAGAGAGAGAGAGAGAGAGAGAGAGAGAGAGAGAGAGAGAGAGAGAGAGAGAGAGAGAGAGAGAGGGGAATGTTTGTGCAAGAAGGAGAGAACATAAGGAGGGTGGTGGGAACATGAAGAAGAAATGCAAGAGTTCACCTCCTGAGCTTTCCAACATCTTGGGCTTGAGCTTGACAGTAAATTGAAGGCCATGGAATGTCCTCCTCTGTGTAATCATTGATGTTATGCAGGTGTAATATGATCTGCATGAGGCCAATAAACCTTTTTCCTTAGGCTGTCCGTGTACCATAGATATGTACGTTAGTATGTCTATCACAGTTTACCATGTATGAAAATAAATTGTCCTGAATCCCAAGGTTTTTAACAATGGTCATAGAAATGCGCTTACTAACAGGTCTCGTGGACTATTTAACCATAAAAAATAATACAATCTATTGTAGTGTCTACACGATAGCTAGAAACCTGATTCATAATTTGCATTCTTCATTCTATAAACATTTTGGACTCCTCTGGTTGACCATGAACCATTTCAATCTTGGATAGATAACTGTTAATAGATCACTGTAGAGAATCCTAGGCTTTTTAGTCGGTCATTTAATTATGTTAACAGTGCCATTCTTTAATTCCTACACTGGGTATAAAAGGCCCCCCGCTTTTTTTTTAAAGAAGAGTGAAGGATTTTTGGGACTTCTGGAGATTAGGGGGAGGCTAGTCTCTTAATTCAGCTTTTTGCAGCATATAACTCACTTTCCTGCCCTCGGACAGTAAAGCTTCCTGAAAAGGTCCCATGCGCTTGTCTCTAAGCTAGACTGTTTGTTTCATAGTGAAGTTCCTTCAAGCAGTTCCCACTTTGTGGTTGACGACTATTATGCAAAAGAATCCAATTCCGTATATATTTTTCTGTTTTCTATTCTCTTTGGGCTATCGAGATTT
>MU262767.1:52500-57442 GCA_020310875.1 Ceratopteris richardii
AAAGAGGAATTTGATATTGTTGAAGGAAAGAAACTATTTGAAGCCATTTAGACATGTGCTGCTCCCAGAGCATAAGTTTTCTGTAAAACGGAGAAGGGAAGAATCTCCCATTTGGAGTCATAGTATTTTGCAATTGAATCTATGCCTTTATTATTAAAATATCTTTCCGCGGTTGTAAAGATAGTGCAATAGGCAGATTTGATAAGAATGATCAATAAGGCGATACTAAAGCAAGAGAGTTCCCAACATAGTGCTGTCTTCCATTCCACCGCAAGGTAGAAAGTGTACTTTTGAGGTGACGAAGCAAAATATTGATCGTATGCGAAGAAGTTTGTAGTGGAGCATGAGAGAAGAACTTATTCCAAACATCAAGCTTCCAAGTTCCCTTGAACTTCGCATCTGCATTTTCCACAAATTTCCAGAAAAGGGGAGCCCATAATGGTGTATGAGAAGAGACAATGCCATAATAAAAGCTATTCTTCTAGCCATTAAGTGAGCATGGAAATTTAAAAGTCCAAGTCCACCTTTATCTTTGGGTTGACATACATATTCCCATGACAAAAGGACCAAAGCTCGACTGTGCTTTTTGCTCGCCTTTATCAGTGTATCAAAGATATGCAACTGATTCTTTTTCCAATCTAACAGCAGTAAGTAGTACATAACATATGGCTGCATAAAAGCTTGTACAATCCTTATCCTCGCATGCAATGGCCACTGTGAGGTAAACTACTTGTCCATTTTACACTTAACTTTGCGCAAAACCCAATCAACTTTATCCTTAATAGGAACACCAACGCCTAAGGGATACCCCAAATGCCTGAAGATAACGCCCCTCTCAATTTTATGGCCCTCCCATTCTATAGCTTGAAATTTTTGCGCAGAAATATTAATAATCGCCGATTTTCTCATATTAATCTTTAATGCAGATGCTTGAGAAAAAGGAGCCAGAGAATCTAGTATGTTCCTAATATTTTCTCTCTCAGCTTTTGCAAAGATAAACGTATCATCTGCAAAGCCCACTGCAATTTGCTGAACTCCATAGAGAGAGATGCCATGAATACATTGCGAATTCACCTTCGCTTCCAGGAGATAAAACATTGGCGACGATGCTAAAGCATAAAATAATGGACTTAAAGGACAACCTTGTCTTACAGAACGGTCAATTGGAAACGGTGAAGACAATCTTCCATTCAATTCCACCTGAGAAACACTATCTTGTGCCAGAATGTAGATGAGCCTAGAAAATTTGACACCAAAACCCAGTTTTTTGAGCACTACAGCAATGAAGTCCCAATGAATTAAATCAAAAGCTTTTTCAAAAAATCAATCTGCATGCCAATTGCTTCCTGGTCAGACGATGCTGTATGTTCCATCAAAATTTGGGTGAGAAAGATGTTATCATAAATTGATCTTTGATGTTCGAACCCAATCTGAGAAGGATGAACTATCTTATGAATAATACATTTAAGCCTCAATGCAAATACTTTAGCAAATATTTTATAGATAATGCTCATCATTGTAATGGGCCTCCAATCCCCAATGGGCCTAGGAACCTCTAATTTCGGAATAAGTTTGATCTTTCCCATCTTAAATGAATATGGCATCTCTTGATCCTTCCAATATTTCATTGTATACATCTAGGATGAGATTTTTTAGAAGAGGCCAGAAGGCCATCACAAGTTCTTTCGTGATACCATCCAAGCCTGGTGCCTTCCCATTTTTAAGAGATTGACGAGCCATGTAAACCTCCTCCTCAGATATAGTCTTCTCACACGAAGCAGCAGCCATCTCAGAGTCAAGAAGTTGGGGAGTGTATGCCAAAGATGCATGAAGTGCTATAAGGAGCCGCAAACAAATTCTGAAAAAGCTCCGAGCAAATCGAAGCAATGGCATTCCCATCGTTGACAATTGAGCCATCAAGTTCAAGATGCGAAATCGTATCCTTAAGATGTTTGAATCAAAGAAAATCAAAAAAGCATTTACAGTTTGCATGCAAATCATTCACTTCAGTGCATCTGGCTCTTACTTTGGAAGACTTGATAGCCTGATTTTCAATTAGCTCCAAACATTTATATGCCTTACAAAATTGAGCATACTCCTCGTGAGAAAGTAACTGCCCTGAATCAACCCTTTCAGCCATGAGGGATATACGTTGTTGAGCTTCATGCTTAGCACCATTGAGAATCCTAGAGAAAGCTATACCACATTCTCTAATTACGTCTTGCAATTTTACTACTAAAAACTCCCATTTCATGCATGCAGAGACCCTGAGTGAGAGCACATGCTGAATCAAACTTTGCACCTTTGACTTGAATAAAGAAGTTTGCATCCAAGAGTGATTCACTCTCAATGTGATTCTTGATAGGTTAAATGGAATACATGAGCTCCAATCAACTTCATTAAGGGATACTAGCAAAGGGTTATGATCTGAGAGAAGCATTGTAGCATCAATCCACATTTTGGATGCTCCATTCAAAGTAGAAACCTGAGAATAATAACATCTATCCAGCCTGCTCATCGTTTTCTTATGCGATCTCGAATGTTAAGTAAAGCGAAGGGTATGACCTCCAATGTAACCCCAAAGATCTCTACAATTCAACATGTTTAATATTTCACTCCATATATAAATTTCTTGTGATGACATCCGAGAAGAAGTAGTTGTACAATCACTATCAAAATCTACCATATTGAAATCCCCACACAGTAAGATACGAGCACTCTCCCAAATTTGAAGAGTCATGCAATGTTGGATAGATAATGCAAGATCTTTCCACGTCTTAACTCTGTCTGCAGGAGAATTTGGAGCATACACATTAATGCACACATAAGATAAACCACGTAACATAAGATGCGACACAATAAATCCACATTTTTCCTAACAATCAAAAGACAACCTGAATATTTGTCTTTTATGCCATTGTAACGCAATTGAAAATCTTTTGTATGCAAGAGCATACCCACATGGTCATGTTTCTTATGTTCCTGTATCGCCACCAAGTCAAGCTGATTTATAACAACCCGTCTCAAAAGCCTAACCCACTTTCCATATTGACCCAAACCTTGAATATTCCACGTTGCTAATTTCATGATACCAACGGTGTATTCAACAAAGAATTTGCACAAGCTAATGGAGGAGCTAAATCCTGCAACACAATATCCATGTTATCATAGTACTTTGTCAAGTATTCACAAGCATGAGGAGCACAATTAGCTTCATCCATACGAGATGTCGAATATCCAGATTGAAATTTGCCTCTCTTTCCCCGAAGTAGAGCTTTCTTGTAACTAACAGGAGTAAAGCCATCATTATCAACAACTCCTTTGATGGGCTCCCCCTCCTTTCTATTTAAGATATCTTTACTCCTTCCTTCACCATCCCTTCTCTTATATACATTCAGCTTAACCGGCGTGACAGGAGGAGCAGGATGACTATATTTATCTCCCTCTACTTCTTTCCCCTTGTGACTAAGATCTTCAAGACATGAAGATTTGAAATCATGCATAGATTTAGGCGGCATAGTAGGCTGATGGGACAATTTCTGTTTACCAAATATTTGTTCCTCCGGAACCAAAAGTTTACTCCTAGGATATGTGGGTATCAAATTTACCTCATCAGTTTTTAAAGAAGGACAATTCTTGGAGTAGTGACCTAAATTGCCATAGTGAAAACAAGATCCAACCATATTACCCCATTTCAAGTAGATAGCAATGCTCCCAACACTAGGAACATTTATGGAAAGCGTTTTTGGAAAGGGTCTCGATGTATTCCATAATACACAGACGCTATTTTTATTGGGGGCAGAAATAGACGGTGTATATAACACCTTGCCTAACGCTTTAGCCACATGCCCAATGTTAGTCCATAAAAAGGATGGTAAATCCACAAGTTCCACCGAGACCGGGCATTTGAATAAAAGTTCTTCCTTCATTGCCTTAACCGGCTTCCAAGGGAATACATGAGCTACTAAGCCACACAAAAAAAACTGTCTGTTGTTCGAAGAATTGCATCTTAACATTGTTGTCATTGAAAATAACTTCAAATAACCCATGTCCAGAGTAGAATACTTTACCGACCACATCATTCCCTCCATTTGCATTAATTGCATAAGCCACATCTACCGCCAAGGGAATACGACCAGTAAAAAACCGGAGTAACCCTCTCTCATGATACATGAGGGCAGACTCCCAGATGAGGGCGGGATCAATATCCACTTTCAAATCCCCCTTTACATTCACATCATGGGTGAGAGTGTCTTCCATCATGCACTTTAACTTAACAATTTCAATTTGTTTCTGCATAGGGGTATGAGGAATAACCACCTCATTCTCAGACCCCCCCTATGATGATGCATTAAACACAGGTACAGTACCATGCTCATCAACTCAAGAAGCCATATTATTAACCCAATCTAAATAACTTCTGCAGATTCCACTGATTTTGAACTTCACCCTGAAGCACCTATTACTGTTGCTTTTATATGTAACTTACAGTGAAGCAGTCCTGTATGCAATTTTACCCTGAACAGTTCTATTGCTTCAGAACAGTAGTATTACTTGTGTAAGTAACTTTACCCAGAAGCACCTGTTACAAACTATGTAAAGCTGCCCAACGCACAGAACACAGTCGTGAGTGAAGCAAATAGCAGCACTAGAATCTGTTCAGAAATGTACGCCCAGCGGAATCACTCTATTTCAAAAAACCATTTAAATGTACAATCGACTTTGTCAATACTCTGTAGAAATGTCTGTTGTTGAAGTAAAACGAGCTTAATACAACGAAAAAACAGAGACGCAGGTGATCGAAAAACTAATATCAGCTGTTCGAAAGAGAAACGTCATATGTACAGGGCGATTGAAGACGAAGCAGACCAGTAACAGAGATGCACACCATCCGTATCCGCATATGTATATATATATAGATATATATATATATATATATATA
>MU262768.1:0-27500 GCA_020310875.1 Ceratopteris richardii
AGAATTCAAGTTTCTACAACAAGGGTATCATGGTAAAGATCTTTAGAAGGAGATGCAACCTTCATGCATTGCCATAGAAATACTTCAATGGTATCAGAGCATTTTGATGTAAAATCTTTGTTCCTTTTGTGCGAATGAAGTGAGCACCCACCTCGTTGATGGGGGAAGTATCTCAACCCCTAAGCAACGATGAGGCGCGAATGACCTCCACATGTATCCTTCTTTGACCTCTGCACACCACAAATGCCCAAGAAGGTAGTCCCCTGGAGAGAGCTATATATACAGGCATTTGGTTGGGAGGAGATTCATCTCTCTAGCATGTGGTGGTCATAATCTTGTAGTATGCACACCAAATTTCATGCGATTCTAAGACTATGAATAGAGGGGTGGCGATGATGCCCTAGATGAAGCGACAACCTGATCTGATACCAAGTGTTGGAGTTTGAGGTCTACGGAAGCACGCTAAGAGCACAAGGAAGAAGAAGAAGCTTTGAGCACAACACACAATACTAAATGTATTACCATTAGAATGTTCAAATATAAGTATCCCATTAGGGTTATATGCATATATACAAGCCAGGGGAAAAAAACCTCCTAAGGAGGGAAGAAAGTACCCCGACGGTCCTAGAATGTTCACACACCAGCACCAAAATATATCAACAATAGTTTCACACGTTAAGAAATTCTACATGCATACTAAAAGGCATAATTTGGAAAGAGAACACCACTTGATGGTCTCACAATTCCCTCCTACTCTATTTATGCCCTACGTTTTTCCCTATTCAAATTATCCAATGTTGTCAAAGATTACTCTAGAGAATCCTGCACAGCATATGATCAAGAAAGAAGATTGTTATGTTGATCAACAACTCCTACAAGCCGAAACATTCTGTTGATTGTCTAAAAGAGTGCTCTGAGTGCTACTATCTTCCGAATGATCGAATACCTATTGTCAGAAAAGAGTAGCCCATTTTAAATCTTTAAAATCTTAGGATCTTTGGTAATATTGAGGAAGTGCGTGTCAGATATTTGACATATATGCTTATACTCCATGCCAGTGCGGATAGTGACCTATAGAATTCAGAAAGGAAATTTCCCGAACCTTTGAAGGATTCATAGCTATGAGACATCGATAACTCAAGACCGAAAGGCCAAAGATTTGTGCATAATTATGATAATGATGGGGGAACATTCGTCTCTAAAGAATTGAGTTGTCCAGGTTGTTCAAACTTGAAGAATATCGTTATACCTGTTTGAACCGTCGCATTCAATGATTATCTAATCTTTCTTAACTCGTTTATCTGAAATAAAAGATTGAATCTGAAGTTGAAGTTTTATTTGATTTCATAAAAGCATAACGTAGAGTTTTGACTTCTATAATTGTATTTTGTGAAAATGGCAATCAACCTTGTGTTACGTTGCTTCTCTTGTAATGTCATTTTGGTGAAGTTCCGATATTGAATATATATCAAACCCGAGGAAAAGGGTAAGTAAGCAGAGGTTTTGTTTTAAGGGAAAGAAGAAAGCAGACAAAGACATTTGTCAGACTCTGTGTTTTAAAGATATGGTCCTTCGAAGAAATAAGGATCATTCGCATTTGCTCTCTGAAATAAAATAAATTTGTAAGACAATGTCTATCGTGACTAAAAGGGATAACATGAGCATACGAATTGGATTTGGCCTTAGCACAATACTATGATGTAAAGACTTAGATCATTGCGAGTATAACATAAAAGGAATACTAGCTCAATATTTTGTGCTGTAATTGAGCATGCGTAACGGTTCAACATAGAACAAATACATTTCATCATTTAGGATCATCCATAGTGCAATGGTTAAACCAATCATATTAAGAACAAAGAGTATGCACTTAGCCCTTGATAGCTATTGATGTTTTCATATTTGCTTTTTGAACTAGATTACTAATCAGGACATTTTTCCTCCTTTTCACGAATACCCTCGACATTCCTGGTGAACCCAATGTGAAAGGATGTGGTGAGTAAATCATGGAGCTAACAAATTGGGGAATCAAGCTGACGATCAATTTTAGCAAACGTAGCACTTCAAACATGGAAGATCTCCTATCTTAGTTCCTATGCTTTCAAGAAGAGGATAGGCATAAAAAAGCCATCCAGTCACTTCATGAGCGATTGACCAAGCCTGGTGGGTTTTTCAATGGGAAAAATGTAACTCAAAAACTTTGTCTATGTGTTTGAATGCACCACACGTGATCAAATCATGCAAATAAACCAATCAACATGGTCGCAATACAAAGCAGCACTCCTCAAGCAATTCATGCTAGAGGACGTAGACAAAATGACTCATAGATCTTTCGTGAGGTGGGTTCATATGCCCAAATACCAATTGGTCCTAGAAATTAAAATAGAGTTCGAGAAACAATTTGAAGATATGTCTGAGCATGAAAAGCGATGTTTGATGCATGAAACAGTGTTCATGTTTTTGCAAGCAATAGATATGATAGCCTAAGAGGAAATAATTTTGCATTTGCAAGACATGGATTCTGAAATGGGACTCACAGAGGATCGGACACTTGTTCATGATTTTGTAAGAAGATATTTTAAGAAGTGACAAACAATTGAAAAATATCTAAATGATTGGATAATACATATTGATAGATTTTGGCATCGTTTTAGAGTCTCTAGCGACAAGTTGAGGATCTAACTCATCAAGCCACACAGGTCAAGATGGGACATCCAATATATGTAGGCATAGTCATCTACAAACTACAAGAACTTGTCAAGAATCTTCAAGCAAATCAATGCATCATTCAAGTGAACCAACATCCTAGTTCATCCTTCATGGAGCAACCCAAGATTTTCATGCCAAAAAATTTCTATGGTGATCATAGGGAGCTCCATGGGTTCTTGCAAGCCTCATAGATACCTTGATGATGCATCCAAGGTTGGTTTTATTGGAACCTTTCTCTATGTCTAAACGTTAGCATGGTTCACCCCAATCTTGGAGAAGGATATGGCAGTACTACATGACTATGAGGGGTTTCTCGGAGAGCTCACTACCATGTTTCGAGATGCAGACATGAGTCAAGTAGTAGAAACAAAACTCAATGCTACATCAAGGTTACTGCCCTGCCTCTACCTATGCATCAGAATTCAGGCAATTGATATATGATTTCACTTGGCATGAAGATTATTTCATAAGGCAATTAAGATGGGGTCTAAGAGATAATCTGAAGGAACTTCTACTCACGATGCTAGAGGTTAAGACATTGAATTAATACATCACCTAAACCATTGAATGTGATGACCACCTTTTTGAAAGGAAACAAGAGAAAACAAGCAGAGGGAAGACTTCACCAATGCAAATCCTTCTAGCCCACTCCTAGAGAAGACCATATGCCGAAACCTATGCAGAGACATAGCTAGGGTTCCAACCTCTAGCCCCAAAAGAGAAACAAAGAAGGAGAGATAACAAGTTATGCTCTATAGTCAAAACCCTGGACATATTGGAATTAAATGTCTAAAGAAGAGAAAAAAACTTTAGAGTTTTTGTCATGCTTGTCAAGCAAGGAAATGAGGAAGTTTAGTTGTAAAGAAGACCATACAATCAAACCATGATATAAGAAAGTCTCATAATTCCAACAACACACATCAAAACATGTATTGCCCCTATGAACTTAATCATGCCTAGGAAGACCCTTTCCCTTAGAGTCCTAGTAGATTCAAGAGCCTCCTCATGCTTCATCGACAAGGATTGTTTAAGAAACACAGGATTCTTGTACTTCAAAAGAACAAACTACTGCTAGTAAAGTAATAGAAGGTAGACCTCTAGCATCTAGGTATTTTATCATGGAAACCATACCATTAAGACTACACCTTGGTGACCATGGTTCTCACATATGTTTCAATGTAATATCAAGTTCAACAAATCTTGTTATCATTGGAATGCCCTGACTAAAGAAACATAATCTAGACATCAATTGGGAGAAGAATAGAATCACTCGTGGGGATATCCATAAGAATCAAACATATGTAGGACCCAAAGCCTTCATGCATGCAGTAAGAAAGGAACCAACATATATGATCTATTCCATACTAGCTAATGAATCCGAGAAAGATGATCCAGTGTAGCTACCCACTTAGTACGAATGCTTTGAAGATGTTTTCTAAAAGAAGAATGCAGATATCCTCCTAGAGCATAGACCTTATGATTGTGCCATATAACTTCAAGAGGGAGCACAACCACCCTTTGGACTAATCTACAAATTATCCCTATAGAAGCTTATAGAATTATGCAATAACATTGATGAGAATCTAGACAAGGGTTTTATTAGACACTCAAAGTCTCCAAAAGGAACTCTTATTTTATTTCTAAAGAAGAATGATGGGACTCTTCGAATGTGTGTAGAGTATTTTGGGTTGCATAAATTCACTATAAGAATAGACACCCTCTATCACTCATATCAGAGCTCCTCGAACACCTTGGAAAAGCAAAGTTCCTCACAAAGATTGACCTTCAAGGATCTCACAATCTTGTCAGGATCACAGAAGGATAAAAATTGAAGATAGCATTTCAAACAAAATATGGGCATTTTGAATATATAGTTATGCCATTTTGTCTCACAAATGCTCCAACCATCTTCTAGCATATGATGAATGACATTTTTCGAGAGTATTTAGATGCTTTTGTGGTAATATACCTCGATGATATCTTGATATTCTCCAGAAATCAAGAATATCATGAATGCCATGTAAAGATTGTTCTAGAAAAGCTAAGAAAAAAGGGTTTATATTCAAAATTGGAGAATTGTTTTTTCCATCACACAGAAGTGGAATTTTAAGGGTACATGTATAAGAGAAAGGAATCTTTATGGACCCTAAGAAGATTGAGATGATCCTTGATTGAAAACTACCTTCATGTGTTTGAGACGTACAATGTTTTTAGGGTTTGCCATTTTTTATAGGATATTCATAAGAAATTACTCCAAGATAGTGAAAATTCTCACAAATCTTAAAAGAAATGCAAAATTCTCATGGATTGGTGAAGCAAAAAATGCCTTCCAGACCTTGAAATTAGCATTCACTAATATTCAATTCTAATTCATCCTGATCCTACCAAACCTTCTTACTAGAGACAGATGCATTAGACTTTGCATTAGGGGCCATTCTATCCCAACAGATTATAAAGAACTTCTTGCAATAGTTGATACGTGGCATCACCATCTAGAAGGAGCAACCCATAAATTTATTGTGTATGCAGATCATAGAATTTGGAAGTATTTTATGACCACTAGCATCCCCAATAGAAGGCAGTCTTGATGGAGTAACTTTTTATCTAGATTTCATTTTTTCATCACATATACCGTCTAGGATGCCAACAGTGTCAAGAAGATCTTACCTTGCACCAAAGAAGAAGAAAAAGCCTTTGATCATCATGAGAGTGTTTTACTCAAGCCTAAATAGCTCCAGTTAGCAGCTACCTCTTCAACTCACCATGAAGATTCAACTTTGACTGATTTGATTCATGAGACTCTAGCACATGATGAATTATTTTGTAACATCAAGCACAAAATTCGAGAAGGAAAAATCCAAGAACTTAATGAATTCCAAGAAAAGCACGGGTTATTATTCTATACGAACCTATTGCATGTCCCTTCTAGAAATCCTAGGATCCAAGTACTTCAAAAAAGTCATGAAAAGCTTGGAGCACACCATTTTTGTGTAAATAAAACAATAGAGCTCATATCAAGGGATTTTATGTGGCCTCAAATGTGGAAGGAAGTCAAAGAATATATCCAAACATAAGAAACCTACATGAGATGTAAGGTATAGCGACATAATTCCCATGGGCTCTTGCAAATTTTACCTATTCCAGAAAGGCCATGGGCTTCATTATCTATGGATTTCATCACAGATCTACCAAAGTCAGATAAGTACGATGCCATTCTTGTTATAGTGTATATATTTACAAAGATGGAACACTTCATTCCACTTACCAAGGCAATCACAGGTGCAGCCATTACTAGAATTTTTCTTAGATACATCTTTAGGCTTCATGGATTGCATGATGATATTGTTAGTGATCGAGGTCCACAATTCATGTCCACCTTTTGGAACAGTCTTTGCAAGATCCTTGGAGTTCAAGTCAAACTTTCTACAATGAATCATCCACAAACTGATGGACAAATAAAATGAGGAATGAAGGCCTAGAACAGTATCTCTATTGCACCACCAACTATCTTAAAAAAGATTGTTTTGAGCTCTTACCCTTTTTAGAGTTTGCCTATAACGATAGTGTTCAGCTAACCCGTTTCTTTGCAAATTATGGACAATACCCAAGGATGGATATACAAATCTCAAACCATTTCAAGAACCCAGCTACCAAAGATAAGGCCCAATACCTCATGGATATCCACAAAGAACTCAAGGAGGAGATCCATAGAGCTCAATAACAATATAATTATGTTGCAGATTAGCATCATGTCCAAAATCAACCCTATCACATTGGGGATAAAGTGTAGTTACTCATAAATAATTTGCAGACTTCAAAGCCTTGTGCAAAGCTAGACCATCACAGATTTTTCCATTCAACATCTTGCCAAAGATTAATGTAGTTACCAAGTACCATGAGAATACATCCAGTTTTCTATGTGTCCAATTACCAAGTACCATGAGAATAAATCTAGTTTTCCATGTGTCCATGGGGGGAACCAAATTAGACCTCACCATCAAGGGCACAGACGTAATCCTTCAGCACCTATCAAGATTGATGATCATGAAGAATTCGAGGTTGAGCATGTCCTAGATTCGAGATTATCTTGAGGAAGATTCTAGTACCTTGTTCATTGGAAAGGGTATGACATTAGTGATCACACTTGGGAACTTGCAGAGAACCTTCAGAGAGCATCTATTAAAGTTTGTGAATTTCATAAGAAAAATCCAATGAAGCCTAGACTATGGAACATGAACGCTCCTTGTGGAACTCATCATCATGGACAAAGGAAAGCATCCTAAATCTCAGATTCCATGTGAATTTTTATATCGCACGATCAATTGTGAATTTCAAGGAAATTAATGTTTTCATTGCATGTGAAACGTGCCAAAATCCTACGATCGACTATCTACTTTGTTGGTGCAAGACAAGCCTACACACATTGGCTTGGAACCTTGGACTCATTGAAGATTAGCATGGATAAAGGATTATCAAGGCTTCACTTAAAGCAAGGCTCATATGAACATATGCCTATATGTTCTTACCTCTTTACCCCCTTGTAAAAGTCTAAGTGACTTGTCATTTGTTTGTAATCACTTAAGTCATTCACCTACCTCATTAGTCGTGGAAAATTGAATGTAGAGATGGAGAGAATATCTCCCTACTTTTAGAGGAGAGATTCAAGGGAGCCTAAGTTTGAATTTCAAATTCAAATGAAGAACAAACTCCTATAAAAGTTGAAGAAGAAAAGTCGCGGGTGCACTCTCTCATTCTAGCTCACTCCCCCGAGTCATTTTGATCATTGTAACTCATTGTGTGTGAGTGCTACTTCATAGCCAACACCACAATACCTCATTTAGCTGTGCTTGGCAAGCTAATGAGATTGTACAAACACATATATCAATAGAAGTATACATTCATCATCTCTGTTTTGTCTGAGTCACCTATTCCAAGTCTGTCAACTTCATCAGGGCATATCTCTGGATCTACTGAACCAAATCAAGAGATCTATAGCTCATTGGAACCTGCTCAAAGTCTACTACAAGCATACAAAATCTCAAAGGATTTCATTCAGCCATTTGGGAGAAAATTGAGTCGAAGTGCACACTGGTATTTGTCTGCAGAGTTCCTGAAAAGTCGGGGGTGATTATAATTTTGCTAAACTTATTTCTCAGTGCATAGTTTATCAATTGAAGTGATTCCACTTGTGATTGGTAGCTTACTAAGGTATAATTGATACTCCCAAAAGGAATTGTTCCAATTTTAGTGTGCTGGACACACTGAGTTAAAGTCTGAGCAGGTATCACTACAGGAATAGAAGGTTTTGCTTGATTGTTGAAGTACCAAGTTATCTGTTTTGGTTTGATCATTACTCAAACCATTTCCAAAGTACATATATGGTTTCTTTATGTCATTTGGAAGCTAAGCTTGTGTACTAAGCATATCTAAAGAGTAAAGAGGGCAGGTGTGAAGCAGGTTTTGCAGCACCAACTGATTTCCTGAGTGCATCCATCCATCACTCTCAACAGTGGTATCAGAGCAAAGAAGGTAATCATGGGTGATGGTTTCCCTTCCTTCATTGACAAATTGGACAGAAACAATTATCAAGCTTGGTCATTAAGATGAAGACCTATCTACAAGGGAGAAGTCTATTTGGATACATATCAGGAGATGAGGAGTTGCCCTCATTCAAGACTAGAGGACTACCTACAAAGGATGAGCATGAAAGACTCAACCAATGGTGTGCAAAGGATGCTTTGGCAAGGTCTTATCTCTTAAACTCTATATCTGACTTTCTTTACCTCATGTAAGGAGCTGTAAGACTTCCAAGAGACTTGGGAAACTTGTCAAATTATTTTTCTTCCAACACAAGGGCTAGGAAGAATCAATTATGGATAGAGTTCACAACACTTAGGAAGCAGCCCAAGCAATCAGTCTCAGACTATGTGACAAAGATCAAAGATGTGGCAGACCAACTAGCAAGCATTGGAGAGGAAATTGAAGAGGAGCAAATAGTCAGGCAAGTGACAAATGGACTCAAGGCAGATGACAAGTGGGAAAGTTTCACCACTGCAATGGACCTCTACATGGACATGCATACCCCTGATCTCACAACACTCATAGGCCAACTATTTACACATGAAGCAAAGTTCACCAAAGCTGGAGATCAATCAAAAGGTAATAACCCCTCTGCTCTCTATACTGATAAGAAAGTTAAAGATAAAGGCAAGAAGAAACAGGATGAAGAAGGCTCTACCTCTCAAGCCAATTATGCAGGGAGAGGTAGGTCATCTAGAGGAAGAGGCAGAGGAGGTAAGTCAGGTAGGGGGAGACCCTACAACTCATCACCTTGCAACATCTGTGGATTGTCAAATCATACCACAGATGAATGCTACAAGACTACAAAAAATCAGAGAGGAAGAGGCTACTCAAGAGGTGGATACTCTCAAGGGAGAGGCAGATTCAACCAACATCAAAGCTACAATGGATACAACAACCAATACAACAACAACTACAACAACAACCACAATGGAAAACTACCAAGGTGGATTCAGAAATAGAAGAGACTACAACAACTACACAGAGGAGCAAGATGACTCCTTATTGATCATGAATATGACCTCCAAGATAGGTACAAATGATGATCATTTATTCTACATTGACTCAGGATGTTCTAACCATGTAGCTGGCAATGTGGCACTACTTTCTGATTTGGAAGAGCCCAAAGGCAAACATCAGGTACAAACAGGTGATGACACTAAACACTCTGTTGTCAAAATTGGAAATGTGAAGACATGTGATGGTAATCAGAACCTTTTAAGCAGGGTACTCTATGTACCAACAATAACTAAGATTTAATGAGTGTTGGTCAGATTGTGGAGAAAGGTTTGCAGGTCAGATTCACACACATGGAGCATATGTGGAGGACCCAAAACAAGGATTCAGAAGGATAGCCAAAGGGGAGAAATCAGGTAGATTATTTACATTTGAGCTAGAAGATACAAAAAACATTGCTTTGTATAATTACAAGGATCAGACACTTTCAGAGTTAGAGATATGGCATAAGAGATTAGGGCACATAGGTGAAAGGACTCTTAAGCAAATGTGCAGGGATCAATGTGTGCTTGGGATACCTAACGTATCCAAGCAACACATGATTTACAAATGTGGATCATGTCAATTTGGTAAGTCTCACAGATTACCCTACTCAAGGAAAGGTTTCATGCATGAAGACTACCTAGACTTGGTACACACAGATGTTTGGGGACCTAGTAAGGACCCTTCCATTTCTGGTTCAAGGTTTTATGTGTCCTTCATTGATGACTATAGCAGGTGGACCATTTTATACTTTATGAAGCATAAAGATGAAGTATTTAATTGTTTCAAGAGGTATCTTGCACTTGTTGAGAATCAAACAGGTAGAAGCTTGAAGAGGCTAAGGTCAGATGGTGGAGGAGAGTACTTCTCCAATGAGTTTTGAAGATTTCTTGCAGGAAAGAGGCATCAAAAGGGAGATCACTACAAGGTACTCACCTGAACAAAATGGGGTAGCACAAAGAAGGAATAGACTTATAGTGGAAACAGCTAGGTCTATGCTCAATGAAAAAAGGTTGCCAAATTACCTATGGGCAGAGAGTGTGTCCACTGCCACTTATCTCATCAATAGGTTGCCATCCAAATCACTTGATGGCATGACTCCATATGAAGCTTGGCATGGTAAGAGACCCTCTCTGGATCATTGCAAAATCTTTGGTTGTGTTGCATATGTGCACATTCCCTCATAGGTAAGAGGAAAGCTAGATCCTAAGGCTGAGAAATGTATCTTCATTGGTTATGATTTGAACCAAAAGGGATACAGATTCTACAACCCCACAAACAAAGGGTTCAAGGTAAGCAGAGATGTCATATTTGATGAGAATGACTCATGGTATGAGAATGAATGCAGGAAAGTGAGTCTACCCTATGACATGGAGGAAGATTTTCCAAAGCTTACCAAAGAAGAGCCAACTCAGCAAGAAGATTCAAGCTCAGATGATGATACAATAAACCTTGAAGAGTTCAAAGCTTGGAAATCCAAAGAAAAGATGAAGATGAAGCAATTAGAGGATAAGCCAGAAACTTCTACTCAAGCAATGAGGAGATCTCAGAGAGAGAAGAAGAAGCTATCAGATTTGGGTATGACACATCACTTGTAACTAAACATTCTGTATATCTTGCAAAAGACTTGTTGAATGAAGAACCAGGTACCTATGAAGAAGCAATTACAAAGCCAGAATGGAGAGAAGCCATGGATGAGGAGATAGAAGCTCTCAAGGAAAGTGATACTTGGGACTTGGTACCCAAGAAGGATTCTATGAAGGTAATAGGATCCAGATGGATCTACAAATTAAAGAAGAATTCAGATGGAACAATTAACAGGTACAAAGCTAGGTTGGTAGCCAAGGGTTTTGCACAAACCCAAGGCATTGATTATGAGGAGACATTTTCTCCTGTGGCCAAGATGCCAACTATCAGAGTTTTAGTGAGTGTAGCTGCATCCAAGAATTGGAACATGTACCAATTGGATGTGAAGAATGCATTCTTGAATGGATGGATATCTGAAGAAGTCTACATGTCACAACCACCTGGCTATGAAGATCCAAAAAAGGTACATTATGTTTGTAAATTGAAGAAGGCTCTGTATGGTTTGAAGCAGGCACCTAGAGCATGGAATTACAGATTGACCACCTACCTCCTAGACCAAGGATTTGTGATGAGCAAAGCAGACACTTCTCTATTCATAAAGAGAAGTAGTACAGAGGTAATCTACTTATGTGTCTATGTTGATGACATCATCATTACAGGTAATGATGTCAATGGGAGTAGACACATCAAAGGAGCAGATGATGAAAGAATTCAAGATTAGTGATCTTGGATTACTAAAATATTTCCTAGGTCTTGAATTGATCTATACAAATTCAGGTATCTACATCACTCAAAAGAAGTATGTACAGGATATGGTCAAGAAATTTGGTTTGCAGGATGCCAAGGTATCTACTACTCCAATGGAGGTTAACCAAAAGCTAAGTGCTCATGAAGGAGAAGAAATCAAAGACATTACAGGATACCAAAGTATGGTGGGTAGCTTAAACTATGCTACCTTGACAAGAATTGACATAGCATATGGAGTAAGTGTGCTTAGTCAATTCATGCACAAACCAAGGATACCTCACCTAGAGGCAGCTAAGAAGATCTTGAAGTACCTCAAGGGAACTCAAAGTCATGGTTTGTATTTTCCTTATACATCAGATATTGACATAAAAGTTACTCAGATGCAGATTGGGCAGGATGCAAGGATGATAGGAGAAGCACCTCAGGGTATATTTGTTTTGCAGGAGATAAGCCTATCTCTTGGTCAGCTAAGAAGCAACCTACAGTGGCATTGTCATCCACTGAAGCAGAGTATAGAGGGCTTGCAAATGCTACTCAAGAAGCTATCTGGTTGAAGCTTCTATATACAGAGTTAGGTCTACTCACAAGACCACCTATAATCTTTAGAGACAACACTAGCTCTCTTCACCTTGCAGCAAATCCAATTTATCATGCCAGAACAAAACACATAGAGGTTCATTACCACTATGTGAGAGAGAAATTGCTAAGTAAAGATATACAATTGACATATGTATCTACTAATATGCAATGTGCAGATTTACTTACAAAGGCATTGGATGGAAACAAGTTATGCAGATTCAAAGCTATGATTGGATTGCAGGAAGTAATTGAAGAATGAAGAAGAAGACTTAAGCCAAAGTGTTTTGGCTTGAGGGGGAGCTGTTGGTGCAAGACAAGCCTACACACATTGGCTTGGAACCTTGGACTCATTGAAGATTAGCATGGATAAAGGATTATCAAGGCTTCACTTAAAGCAAGGCTCATATGAACATATGCCTATATGTTCTTACCTCTTTACCCCTTGTAAAAGTCTAAGTGACTTGTCATTTGTTTGTAATCACTTAAGTCATTCACCTACCTCATTAGTCGTGGAAAATTGAATGTAGAGATGGAGAGAATATCTCCCTACTTTTAGAGGAGAGATTCAAGGGAGCCTAAGTTTGAATTTCAAATTCAAATGAAGAACAAACTCCTATAAAAGTTGAAGAAGAAAAGTCGCGGGTGCACTCTCTCATTCTAGCTCACTCCCCGAGTCATTTTGATCATTGTAACTCATTGTGTGTGAGTGCTACTTCATAGCCAACACCACAATACCTCATTTAGCTGTGCTTGGCAAGCTAATGAGATTGTACAAACACATATATCAATAGAAGTATACATTCATCATCTCTGTTTTGTCTGAGTCACCTATTCCAAGTCTGTCAACTTCATCAGGGCATATCTCTGGATCTACTGAACCAAATCAAGAGATCTATAGCTCATTGGAACCATGCTCAAAGTCTACTACAAGCATACAAAATCTCAAAGGATTTCATTCAGCCATTTGGGAGAAAATCGAGTCGAAGTGCACACTGGTATTTGTCTGCAGAGTTCCTGAAAAAGTCAGGGGTGATTATAATTTTGTTAAACTTATTTCTCAGTGCATAGTTTATCAATTGAAGTGATTCCACTTGTGATTGGTAGCTTACTAAGGTATATTGATACTCCCAAAAGGAATTGTTCCAATTTTAAGTGTGCTGGACACACTGAGTAAAAGTCTGAGCAGGTATCACTACAGGAATAGAAGGTTTTGCTTGATTGTTGAAGTACCAAGTTATCTGTTTTGGTTTGATCATTACTCAAACCATTTCCAAAGTACATATATCGGTTTCTTTATGTCATTTGGAAGCTAAGCTTGTGTACTAAGCATATCTAAAGAGTAAAGAGGGCAGGTGTGAAGCAGGTTTTGCAGCACCAACTGATTTCCTGAGTGCATCCATCCATCACTCTCAACATACTTGCTATATTCTAACATCTAGAGGACTTTTTCAGATTGTTGACATTATCAATGAAATCATCAAATCATAACCGCCTTCGAACCACCTTTGATAGCTGCCCTTGAACACCTATAAAGGGAGGGATGGGCCACATACATCCTCAGTCTTGTGAATGCTAGTCTTAAGGGTTCAACGATTCGTGATCTCCAAGAAAGTACTTTCCAAGTTCCTATTCGAGTTCTAGTCTTGTGCCTTGTTCTAGTCTTGTCTACTCTAGTACCTAGGACATCCTATTGTAATCTAGCAGTATGAGATCTTGTCATGTTCATTTTTGTATCTAATTCATCTCCTTGAAGGGAGTTCAAAAAATAATATATAATATACATTGATTTATATATATATATATATATATATATATATATATATATATATATATATATATATATATATATATATATATATATATATATATATATATATATATATATGTGTGTGTGTGTGTGTATGTATATATATATATTTATATTTATGTTTATAGCAGTCTATATATAATTATATATATACATGCACACATAAGCATACATACATACACAAATACACTTATACATACATACACACACATACACATATCCACCACACACACACATACATGCATACATACATACATACAAAATACATGCACACATAAACATATATACATACACACATACACTTACACATACATACATACACACACATACACATACACATACCCACATACACATATACATGCAAACATATACACATACATACATGCATACATATACACATATACATACATATAACATAAATACACATATACATATCCACATATATACATACACACATACACATGCATGCATATACACACATTCATACAAAATTGCATTTATCCCACAAGAATGTGTGTTTGTGTATATGTTAATATGTGTGTATGTGTAAATGTGTATATGTGAATGTTTATTTATGTAAATAATCATAGTATTAATATCTAATACCATTATTTGTAGATTCTAATTAATCTGATGGAACTCCACCATCACCTCCTAGTCGTGCAAGGACACACCATTCAGAGCTGCTAGTAAGACCTTGTTTATTAGAAGATTCTATGAGAAGGCTACACAAAAGTGATCATGTGGAATATGCAAGGTTGAAAGACCTATATTCAAAAGAAGATAAAGTATAGGACTTGTGCGACAATGATGAAGATGATGGCATGGCAGTTTTTATTGAGGATTGATATCAAAATGACAATGAGAGCATTGATATTTCTAAAAATGAGAAATGTTTGAGAGGAATGTCTAAAGCATGTATATGAAGGAAGTCGTTTCACACGACTAAGTGCAAGCTTACTTATTCTCAATCTTCAAAATTGTTTTGGATGGAGTAATGTATCTATTTCGGCACTATTAAGGTATAATTTTTAATTTTCTATCTATTTATATATATACATGCACACATATATACATATAAATACATACTTGTATTGAATGAAGATATTCTGCCATCTAGCCTTTGGAATTGTCCGCCTAGCCCTTAGAATCTTCTTGACACATTTGCTTCTCCTATTCTATTCAAGCTAATATTTGTGTTGCTAACCTTTTTATGAACTTTGCATACAAATATTAAGTATCAGTTAGCTATGGAAGTATTGGGTCGTTTGGAAAATGGGAGAAGCAAATTTATTTCGAAGATTTTGAAGGATGGAAGAATAGTTTTAATGGATGGGTGGAAAGAAAGCATCCATTCAATACAGGTTCTTATTCTTACCTTAGCCAAGGTAAGAATAAGAACTTGCATTGAATGAACGTTTTTGGT
This sequence comes from Ceratopteris richardii, assembly GCA_020310875.1. NCBI lineage: Eukaryota > Viridiplantae > Streptophyta > Polypodiopsida > Polypodiales > Pteridaceae > Ceratopteris > Ceratopteris richardii. The sequence continues at coordinate 15,435 of MU262768.1, forward strand.
CTACCTGTCCTTTAAAAGTATTCATCCATCTTTCAAAATCTTCAAAATAAGTTTGATTCTCCTATTTTACAAACTGCCTAATACTTTGATACTTTATGTTTGTAAACAAATATGTAAGTCTTAGTTAGCAAGGTAGGTAATTGATTGACTATAAAATGGGAGACAGCCAAACGATTCAGTGGTCTAGATATCTATATGAAAGTCTTCAAACCACAATAAACAAAAAGAAAATAAAAAAAATCAAATATACACAGCTACACATGCATACATACACATACATACATACATACACATTCATACATACATACACATACATACATACATACACATTTATACACACATACACATACATACATATATGCATACACATATGGATACGTATACATACATACATATACACATATAAATAACATATATACACATACATACCTATACACATATGCATATGTATATGCATGCACATGCATATACACATCCACATACACATACACATAAGCATACATATATACATACACATATGCATATATATACTTATATATATATATATATATATATATATATATATATATATATATATATATATATATATATATATATATATATGTGTGTGTGTGTGTGTGTGTGTGTATGTATATTTATTTATTTATTTTTATTAATATGTCTTTTTTTCATGAACTTACATGTTATTATCTGAAAATGTTTTACAAGTCATAATATTCTTCCTACCTCACATGATGAAATGAAGAAGATAATCCACAATCTTGGTATATATTATCAATGTATACATGTATGTCCTAACGATTGTATTTTATATAGAGGTGAATATGCAGACTCTTTGACATGTCCAAAATGTCAATCTCCTTGATATAAGGATGACAAAGGTAAAATCCCAAAAAAGGTAGTGAGACATTTTCCATTGGCTCCACGGATTATACATAGGTTTCAAAGCCCCGAATTATCCAAGCTTTTGACATGGGGACATGACCATAAAGGTATTACACTTACGTGTTCCTGGAGTAGCTTTGATGTGAACCTTTTCCCTATACATGGGCACTTTTTACTCTACTGTTGGCTAGAGGTTTTTTCCCCATGTTGCCATATACATGATTCACTCATATGTGGTGGTACTTTGTAGTTAGGGATATTATTCAACTCTTACTTCAGTTCAGATCATCGTCAATAGAGAGAGCTCTTCTAGCCATCGTCTTCTCCGTGTGTCTTGCTACGTTTGTGCTCCTTCTGTGTGCTTCTCCTATGTGTCTCACCCTTCTACACACACCCAAAAATTGTATCAAAGTAGTTTCAGCTCCTTCTCAAGTTTTGGTTTTTTGAGTCACGACACATGTGCACTTTTAACAGTGCAAATCGCCTTCGGAGCATAGAACAATGAATTTCAACAACCAAGAAATATTTTGAGCAGCTGCCTTGGTGCCCTGGAGTTTCACCCCCGTTTCAAAGCCATTCGTGCAGTCAGAATTGCCATCAGAGTGGCCATTTGTGAGCTGAAATTTCAGCATTCATTTTAGCTTTTGTGAAAGTGAAGATTTTGTCACATTCTTGTTCCTTAGTGAAATGGCGGGCAGCAATGACTTGTTTCGCATGCTTCAAGTTGAAGATAAGCTTAATCGGACCAACTATCTGATGTGGTCTTACATGATGAAGCATGTTTTTGTTGCAAAACAACTTTGGAACATAGTGGTAGAAGTAGATCAAAGACCCCCAGGTGCTTCTACATCACAATCTACTATCATAGATGGAGCTTCTTCTTCAAGAACAGTCGTTTCTCCTTCTCCACCTACATAGGACCAACTTAGATGGGATGGAAAAGATGCTCAAGCTCATGCTTTGATTGCACTTTTTTGTGAAGCATCAAATAGTTCCACGCATTTGATCATGTTCTACATCACGACAAGCATGGGACACTCTTGCTTCTTTGTATGTCGTGCGTAATGAAGCATGTGTTGCATACTTGAGGAAGCAACTTAAGGATGTGTGATGGATGAAAGTAATGTGTATGTGACATGCATCAAGGATTTGAAAGACCAATTGGCAAACATAGATGAGATCATGCCGGATACATCACTCATTTCTACATTGTTGAAAGGATTATCGGAATCTTTTCAAAGCTTTGCTACTACACTTTGTTTGGTTGCAAAAGGAAATCATCATATGTTTGCATTTGATGAGGTTGTGTCTCTTATTTTGCAAGATGAGCAATCTAGAGTGAATAGGAGTGGTTTGATTGAGGGAACGCAAGCACAAGGGGAAAAGCAAGTATGGTTTAGTTTTGGGTACATCAAAACCAAAGCTGAAACCTTCATCTTCCACTCATTCCTCTAATGATGTTGATTTGCAAAAGAAGAAGAGATGCAAATATTACCGCAAGGTTGGTCATACTATTGATGAGTGTAGAAACCTTGCTAAACGCAATGAAAAGAAGAAGGAATCCGGCATGTCTATAGCTGAAAATTCAGCAAATGCAAATAATGATGAAGTTAACATGGCTCAAGATTTTTGGGCATGTGTTGTTACATGTCATTATGATGCATCTTTGCATTCTAAATGTATGGTTGTGACGAAGGCTGATTCAGATTGGTTCTTTGATACTGGTGCTTCAAAGCACATAACATCATGCAAAAGATTTTTTGCCTCTTTGAAAGATGCACCCAAAGGAGGACATGTGGTGTTTGCAAACAATGCCTCTTATCCTATCATTGGAGTAGGAGAAATTAAGCTTACGGCTGCAAATCGAGCTGTGATTCTCTTGGATGTAAAGATGAACTTAATTTGAGTTCCGTTGATTGTCAAAGCTAGACTTCATGTACACTTTGTTGATGATAAGTGTATGGTTCATAATTTCAAAAATGGGGATGTTATTGTGATGTCCGCTACATTATGTAATGGTTTGTATCGCAAGGATATATACAAGAGGGCTGCCTCGAATGCCTTGGTTGCTCATACTTCTTCCGTGATTGAAATGGAGCTTTATCATGCTCATTTTGGTCACTTGAACTTCAATAGTTTGCTTTACTTCTGAAAGAAGGACATGGTTATTGCTTTGCCTACACTTGACTCCATTGCAAAGCATGCATGTGAAGGTTGCATTCTTGGAAAAAAGCATCGTGCTTCTTTTCCAAAAGATAGTCATACACACACTACAAAAAAATTGCACTTTGTTCATAGCGATGTATGTGGTCCCGTTAAGACTCCATCTTTTGGGAAGCATGTATATTTTGTTACCTTGATTGATGATGTTACTCGGCATACAATGGTGTATCCTATGAAATCAAAGAATGAGGTATTCTCTTGCTTCAAAGCATCTTTAGTTATGGCTAAAAACTTTTCTTCACAAAAGCTTTTAACTCTATGCACGGATCGTGGTGGTGAATACCTCAGCAAAATGGTGTTGCCAAGCATAAAAATAGAACACTTCTTGAAATGGCACAATGTATGGTTAAAGGAAAGCATCTTCCTGGTAAGTTTTTGGATGGAAGCGGTCATGTGTGAAAACTATGTGTTGAATGGCTATCCTACAAAAGCATTGAGAGTCATCACTCCTTATGAGGCTTGGAATGGTCATAAGCCTATGGTTAGTCATATGCGTGTGTTTGGTTGTTTGGCATATGCTCTTGTGCCATCACAACAACATCACAAACCTGATGACAAGGCAAAGAAATGTGTATTTGTTGGTTATAGTGATGAAAGTAAGGGGTATCATTTGTACCATCCATTGGAAAACACAATTATTGTGAGTCGAGATCTGATATTTGCTGAAAACGTAGTTTTCCCTCTACTTGAATGCAAAAAACAGCCAACAGTTAGCTCACAAGATGTATTCGATACACTCATGCCTTTGTTCCAAAATGGTGTGCTTGACAATGGCCATGTAGACCATCCAACTGAGGCTCAAAAAGTTGAAAAAGTATAGCAAAATAGAGCTATAAATGCAGAGAATTTCCAGCCAAACATGGATGAACTTTTTCAGCCAAAAAATGTCCAAATTACTAATGATTTCCAGCCACATATGGCTGAACATTTGCGTCAAAATATGGTTGAAAATGAGCATGAAATTCAGCCCACTCATGATGTACATATTGAATATGTTTTACGTAATGAACACATGTCTATCAAGAGTGCTCAAACTATGCCAAAGTGGCTGAAACAAACTTTGTAGGACAACAAATTGAGTGCACCTTTACTTGGTAGAACAAGATCAAGCTCTCGCCATGCATCAAGTAATTTTGTGGATTATTCTCTTATCACTACAAAATGTAATGAAGAGCCACTTACTTTTGAAGATGCATGTGATGATCCACAATGGATGAGTACTATGTAATCACAAATGGACTCTATACATAGGAATGGTACTTGGAAGTTATGTGATTTGCCAAAAGGAAAGAATGCCATTGGTACAAAGTGGGTTTGCAAGATTAAGAGAAAGTCTGATGGTAGGGTTGGCCACTAGAAAGCTAGATTGGTTGCCAAAGAATATGCTTAACAATATGGCATTGACTATGAGGAAACGTTTGCACATACTTCATGCATGACTACCATTCATACCGTGGTTGCATTGGCTGCCCATCAAGGTTGGAGAGTGCATGAATCGGACATAAAAATAGCCTTCTTTAATGGTGATTTGCAAGAAGAAGTTTATGTGAAGCAACTTCTTGGATTTTCCATGAAAAGCAATGATTGGGCTGGTTGTTATGATACTCGCGTGTTCACTAGTGATAATTGCTTTTTCCTTGGAGACTCATGCATATCTTCATTGAGTAAGAAGCAACCTACAATGGCCACATCGAGTTGTGAAGCTGATTATAGGGCAGTTTTCACAGCTATAGTGGAGTGTATATGGCTCAGACGCCTATTGATGGATCTTTGCATGGAGATTGATGTTGCTATGCATATTCTCACATATAGTCAAAGTGCTTTGGTTGTTGCACGAAACCTAGTGTTTCATGCATGGACCAAACATATTTAGGTGCATTATCACTATGTGAGAGAGCGCCTTCATGCAGGAGATATTGATTTGGTATATGTGCGTACACAAGATAATGTGGCAGACATATTCACCAAAGCTATTCCACGGAAAAAGTTTGAAGCTTTTCGCAGAGCTTTATGCTTATTACCTTGTGGGGGTTGATCTATCACTCCCTATATTTGTTCACATCATTTGCTCTAGGGGGTTTGTTACACTTATGTGTTCCTCAAGTAGCTTTAATGTGAACCTTTTCCTTATACACGGACACTTTTTACTCTAGTGTTGGCTAGAGGTTTTTTCCCATTTTACCGCATACATGATTCACTCATATGTGGTGGTACTTTGTATTTAGGGATATTATTGAGCTCTTACTTTAGTTCAAATCATCGTCAATAGAAAGGGCTATTCCAACCATCATCTTCTCCATGTGTCTTGTTACGTTTGTGCTCCTTATGTGTGCTTCTCGTGTGTGTGTTGCACTTCTACACACACCCAACAAAAAGTACTGATGGATGAATCAGAATTCCAATAGATAGTGCAGCTTTTCAACATATTGATTCTACATGGCCTGGTTTTTGCACAAAAACCACAGAATCTAAAGTTAGGAGTTGCATTAGATGGGGTTAATCCATTCTCCATGAAATCTAGTAAATGGTCAACATGGCCAGTGGTGGTCATAAACTACAATCTTCTACCATATCTTAGCATTAAAAAGGAACATTTAATGCTTTCACTTTTAATACCAGGAAAAAGACAAGTTAAAGATATGAATATATATCTTGCTCCTCTCATTGACCATCTCCAAGATTTACGGAGAGGCATTAATGTCATTGATGTATTGAAAAGCATCATTGAAAGATATATTACAGTTTGTGGTATTATGGCTTGGACTATTCACGATTTTCCAGGATATGGTGTTTGTTCAAGTATTGATGTAATTTTTTTTATTCAATATGCATACAAATAAATGTGAACTAATCTAATTATATTTTTATCATTTTCATGATGCAAGAATATCTACTAAGGGTTAAAAAGCGTGTTCATATTATGGTGATTAGTTGAGATCAATCTATAGTAAGAATCTCACCAAAAATATTTATCTTCGACATCGAGGATTCTTGCCTGATGATCATCCATTAAAATGTAAAAGAGAAGCAATACATTGTTATGGAAAGCTTGAAATAGGTTAGTGTCCAAAACGAATGATGCCTATGGATTGGCATAAAAAATGGATAGGTGGATCTCTGATAGATCCAGGATCTGAAATCTTCAGTGATGATGAAGATAATGAGAATGTGAAGAGAGGTAATGGAAAATTGGCACTCGCAGAGAATATATCAATATGGTATTGTTTGGAGTATTGGAAAGAGTTAAAAGTCTGTCATCTTCTTGATCCTATGCATATGTTCAAGAATATTGGTTATTCATTATGGCAGCATCTTCTTGGATTAAAAGACACCATAGCATCAAGGAATGATTTGAAGGACCAAAACTCAAAACCAAATTTATGGCCAATGTTTGATAGAAATTAATAGGAAGCGACTTATGCACCTACACCTTGGGTACTTACAATGAAAGAGATACAGACTATCAATAGGATTCAATTGATTTGAACTCCTATAGGATATGGTGCATCTTTCTAGAACATGTTTACTATGGATGATAAGAGCTTATCTATGTCAAAGACCAATGATTGGCATAACTTTTTGAAGCACATTTTACCTTTGGTTATCGATGGATTTACAACAAAAGGAGTACAAGATGTGATCTATCGTCTTGGATTGCTTATAAGGTAATTATGATACTTTTATATTTAATATATATGAAAATTTGATATCTTTTATGTTTCAATTAATTTCTTTATAATTTGTTTATGATGTGTATAGTTGGATTACATTAAAAGAGATTTGCAAAAACTCGATCCCACAAAAGAAACCTGAATGCAAAGAGCTACTATGTTTGATGGAGAAAGAGCTTCCTACTTCATTTTTTGATATTCACGTTCATTTATTAGTCCATCTTGTAGATGAAATAGAGATTGCAGGTGTTTTCAACACTCGATGGATGTTTTTGTTCAAGGGATTTATGGGAATATTAAAAGTTTATGTGCAGCAAAGAGCGAAACCAGAAGGATCTATGGCAAAGGGTTGATGCTTGAGGAGTGCATGTACTATGTTAGTGAGTACCTTGAAAGAGTTCATGAAGAAGCTCCACATGTATGGACCAACAAGTCTTCTTCAAAAATAACAGACGAGATATTATCAGGTAAGGGAGTTCCATTTTTCTTTACACTTCAAGAGAAAAAATGATGTTTCTACTTTTGTAGCATATAATAGAAAATGCATGCAAGCATTCATTAGCGAGTACGAATAGGAACTTCAAAATCTCCAAAGTAAAAGATGGAGAAACAAAAGATATAGATGTAATCTCAATAATAATGAGATTACAAATATATCTTCTTTCACGGATTGGCTATATACTCCTTTGCAATGAGCCAATGCAAATAATGAAGAAATCTCATATGAGGAGAGAGAGAGTCAATGATAGGTTATGAACAAAAGGTAATTTTATTTTAATAATATTTTTTTCTTTTCATATATGTATATTAGTTTCTCTTTACTAATTTAATTTCTTTTGCGGACTTGAATGTTCACTAATATGTGGGCTTTTGGATAGCATATTAGAATCAAAGCTTTTGATTCTTTATGCAAAACAGAGTATTCTAGCATTGTTGCTTCTTTCAAGCAACTATCATGTGCCAGCTCAAAAGACAAGAACCTTATAGATGGAGAACTTGGTTACGTGGGAACTATTGTTGGTACCTATGAAATATCGTTTTGTACATTCAAATAGGTAGAAGAAAGTTTATATTTTTTATGATAGATTTTATTATTTTTTAAAACACATAATAATGGTTTTATGTTTTTATATATGTTGATAGGTCATTTTGAAGGTTGATTGGTTTTGAGCCGAGTATAAAGGTAATAATTCCACATTGAGAAAGGAATTATACAGGTTTTGGGCAATCGATTCTTCCAAGGTAATGCGATCTACTAGAGAATGATATATTCTTCCTAGGCATATTGAACAAGCATTTTTTTATTTAAACCATGATGCTCATCCTTGGTGGCAAGTCATTCATGTTCAACATAGGGGTAGTTCATTGTTTGAACATTTTATTGTTACAAAGATCGAAGAAAGTCCTCTTGATTATTCACCATTAGACACTCATGCATCAACATCTGAAAGAGAAACTAGAATCATTGTACATGACAATGATACTAATATTCTTGATAAAGAGCATAATACTCTACATGCTAATTCTACTGATGATGAAGAGGAATTACCAAAAATCGATATTAGTCCATCAATAGATGATGTCATTCATGAGAACATAGATTTGACAATAGAAGAAATAAATGAAGATTAGTTTATAGAAAGAATCTCAATAAAAATATTTATCTTCAACATTGACGGTTCTTACTTGATGATCATCCATTAAGATGCAAAAGAGAAGCATTACATTTTAATGGAAAGATTGAAAGAGTTGAGTGTCCAAAACTAATGACATCTATGGATTGGTATCGAAAATGGACAGACGGCCTCTTATAGATCCAGAATCCAAAATTTTTAGTGATGATGAAGATAATGAGAATGTAAAGATTAGAGGTAAAGAAAAATTGGCACTAGCAGAGAATATGTCGATATTGTATTCTTTGGAGTATTGGAAGGAGTTAAAGGTTTGTCATCTTCTTGATCTTATGCATATATTTAAGAATATTTGTTATTCATTATGGCAACATCTTCTTGGATTTGAAGGAGCAAAAATCAAAACCAAAGTTATGGCCAATTTTTTATAGAACTCGACAAGAAACAATTTACACACTTGCTCCTTGGATACTTACAACAAAAGAGATACAAACTATCAAAAATAGGATTCAATCAATTCGAACACCTATAGGATATGGAGCATCTTTCCAAAACATGTTTACTATGGATGATAGAAGCTTATTTGGGTTAAAGACAAATGATTGGCATAATGTTTTGAAGCACATTCTACCTCTAGTTATCGATGGATGTACAACGAAAGGAGTACAAGACATGATCTATCATCTTGGATTGCTTATAAGATAATTATCATACTTTTATACTTAATATGTAAGATTATTTGTTATGTTTTATTTATGAAATAATTTCTTTATTATTTGATTTATGATAATAGCAGGTGGATTACATCAAAAGAGATTGACAAAGACTAGATCCCACAAAAGAAACGTGAATGCAAGGAGCTACTATCTTTGATGGAGAAAGAGCTTCCAACATCATTTTTTGATATTCAAGTTCATTTATTACTCCATCTTGTGGATGAGATAGAGATTTCAGGTGCTGTAAACACTCGATGGATGTTTTAGGTCGAGCAACTTATGGGAATATTAAAAGGTTATGTGTGACAAAGAGTAGAGCTACAAGGATCTATGGCAAAGGGATGAATGCTTGAAGAGTGCATGTATTATGTTAGTGAATACCTTGAAAGAGTTCATGAAGAAGCTCCACGTGCATGGACCAACAAGTCTTCTTCAAAAATAACAGATGAGGTATTATTAGGTAAGAGAGTTCCATTTCAATTTACATTACAAGAAAAAAGTGATGCTTCTACTTTTTTAGCATATAATAGCGAATGCATGAAAGCATTCGTTAGCGAATATGAATAAGAACTTCAAAATCTCTGAATTGAAAGATGAAGAAATAAAAGATATAGACATAATCTTGATGGTAACGAGAATAATAATATATCTTCTTTCATGGATTGGCTATATACTCGTATGCAACGAGCAAATGCAAATAATGAACAAATCTCATATAAGCAGAGGAGCTAATGATAGGTTGTGAAAGAAAGCTAGCTTAATTTTAATAATATTCCATTTGTTCACATATATGTATATTAGTTTCTTTTTAACAATTGGATTTTTATTGTAGGATCAAATTTTCAAAAATATGTGGGCTTTTGGATAGCATATTAGAATCAAAATGATTGATTTTTTACATAAAACAGAGGGTTTTAGCATTGTTGCTTCTTTCAAGCAACTATCACGTGCTAGCTCAAAAGATATGAACCTTATAGATAGCAAACTTGGCTACGTAGGAATAGTTGTTGGTATCTACGAAATATCGTTTCGTATATTCAAACAGGTCAAAAAAGTTTTTATTTTTTATGATATAGTTTATCATTGTTTTGAGCACATGATAATGAATTTTTGTTTCTTTATATTTTGATAGGTTATTTTGAAGATTGATTGGTTTTGAGCTGAGTATAAAGGTACTAATTCCACATTGAGAAGGAAATTATCTGGTTTTGGGCAATTGATTCTTAAAAAATAATGTGATTAACTAGAGAACCATATATTCTTCCTAGGTATATTGAACAAGCATTTTTTTATAAAAACCCCGATGCTCATCCTTGGTGGCAAGTCATTCATGTTCAACCTAGAGGTTGGTCATTGTTTGAACACTTTATTGTTATAGATAGCGAAGAAATTCATGTTCATGATTCATAATCAGTTATTGATATATTGACATCTCAAAGAGAAATTAGAATCGTTATACATGAAAACCATAATAATATACTTGATGACGACAATAATACTCTTCATGTTGATTCTACTGATGATGAAGAAGAATTACCAAGAAACCATATTAGTCCATCAATAGATGATGTCACTTATGAGAACACAGATTTAACAATAGAAGAAATAATAGAAATCAATAAGGATAATGAAGATGAGCCTATATTGATGCCTTACCAGAATTATGGTAATAATGAAAACACATGAGCAGATTAGAGAGTAGATCCTACTCTAGTTATCGATCATTAACTTGAATCATTTGAATGGGTATTAGACAATAGGTTCTCATTTATTCAACTAGAATATAGGTGAATCCCACCACAAAGATGAAAACATGTTCTTTTCAGTTAGAACATGAAGCTCGGGGGTATGCCTAAAATTTTGTATATAGCTTTATTTTCGAGGAAGAAATATCTCTCATGTATATATGCATATGTGTGTGTGTGTATATACCTATGAGTAGATGGTTCTCTTCCTACATGTGGAGCCACACAAGAGCCCTCCTCTCGTCGTTGGGTAAGCATTTGGATCGTAAAATCCAACCATCAACATGCATCTCTGAGTACTTGTGCATGAAGATCCCTAAGGTATCAAGCGGAGCCCTTGCTCTCATAAGACTTTTTATGAGAGTGAGTTTCGCCTTTCGCTCTCTACTAGGATCCATAATATATATACATATAAAACAAAATGGGCTAGAAATCAATATATGTATGTGTACATATCTACGCATGTATATGTATGTGTTTGTATATGTATGTGTATGTATATGTATGTGTATGTATATGTATATGTGTATGCATGTGTATGTGTCCACTATGTTTGCATGTGTACGTATATACGCATGTGTATGTATGTGTATGTTTGTGGGTAGGTATGCATGTGACCTGATGTGCATATACGTATATGTATGTATATGTATGTGTGTGTATATGTATGTGTATGCATGTGCATGTGTGTATGCATGTGTATGTGTGTATGTATGCATGTGTAAATGCATGTGTGTATATGTGTGTATCTATATGTGTCTATGTATATGTAAGTACGTATATGTGTGTGTATGTGCATGTAGGTGTATATGTGAGTGTGTGTATGTGTGTATACGTGAGTGTATCTATATGTGTGTATGTATATGTAAGTACGTATATGAGTGTCTATGTGTATGTAAGTGTATATGTGAGTTTGTGTATGTGTGTACATGTGTATGTGGGTGTGTATGTGTGTGTATGCATGTATGTATGTATGTCTGCATATGCATGTGCATTATGTATCCATATATATGCATGTGTGTGTACGTGTATGTATGTGTGTCTCTATGTATGTGTATGCATATTTATGTTTAGTGTATGTGTGTTTTTATATGTGTGTATGTGTGTATGTATATGTATATGCATGTTTATGTGTGAGTATATGTCTCTATCTATATATGTATATGTGTATGCATTTGCATGTGTGTATGAATGT
>MU262768.1:32500-57386 GCA_020310875.1 Ceratopteris richardii
TTCTGATCTAATGGCATAGAAATTTTCTTACAATCAGCCATACAATACTTTTGCGGCATATTCAAGGCATATTGCCTTTGTGACATCCATATACTTGTTTCTTTATGTACAAACTCAATGCCCAAGAAATAGCGTAGCACACCAACATCTTTCATGCCAAATTCCTGCATAAGAAGTTGTTTTACCACTTGAATGCTTTCTTCATTATCACCACCTACAATCAAGTCATCAACATAAATAGCCACAATCATGATGCCATCATCACCCTTCCTTGCATATAGTGAATGATCTGCATCACACATAGAAAATCCAATGGTGGTCAAGTAATAAAAAATCCTTGCATGTGATGCACGAGGAGCTTGCTTAAGCCCATACAAAGACTTTTGCAACCTACAAACATATTTTGAATGATTGAATCTTCATATCCTTGTGGATGGTCCATGTGTACTTCTTGTATCTCACCATGTAAGAAAGCCTTCTTCACATCCATACAATGCAAAGTCCATCCTTTTGCTATAGCTAATGCAGCAATGTTCTGAGAGTATACATTTTAGCTACATGGCTGAACATTTCCTCATAATCAATGCCATATGTTTGTGCATATCGTTTTGCTACCAATCATGTTTTGTACCTGCTTATTGTGGACAACAAGTTCTCCTATGCACAACGAAAACTTGAAGTGAACCCTTCTATGTCTAGCACTTAGACAAAGAGCTGCACCTTAGATAGCTTGTTGCTCTCAATACAAAACTCAAATGGGCCTGTGCTTGTCCACACAAGTATGCTGAAGAATTGAGCTTCACTCTTGGACTGATAACTCCCTGAATATATATATATATATATATATATATATATATATATATATATATATATATATATATATATATATATATATATATATATATATATATGTGTGTGTGTGTGTGTGTGTGTGTGTATATATATATATATATATATATATATATATATATATATATATATATATATATATATATATATATATATATATATATATATATATGTATATATATATATATATATATATATATATTCCTCTGAGGAAGATATTTGAGATAGAGAGACACACAAATAGCTTTCCAACAAGCTGAAAATCAAGTAATGCGGTTGTGTTTTGGTCAGGAAACTCACTTGACCAAAATAGACCATCTGCGCACACAAGTATACTAAAAAACTAGACTTCACTCATTGTTAGATATGTCATAGAATATAATTCTTTTGAATGAAATATTTAAGAAAGACAAAGAACATGCAAAGAGCTTTCGAAAAAGCTAAAAAGCAAGTAATCTGGATACATTTTGGTTTGGAAACCTAACTGACCAAAATAGACTACCTGTCAAGAGAAGTATGCTACAAAACTAGACTTCACTCTTAGACTGATATCTCATAGAAAATATAAGCTTTGAAGAATATATTTGAGACAAAAAATTACACAAGATACGCTTTCCAATGAGTGTTTAAACACAAGAAATAGTTACATATACACTAAGATATGAGCTTCACAATAGAGGTGTGTACAAAATGACATGCAGCTGGAAGGATTCTATGGGAAGACAAAATGACAAAATTACCAGATCCGACTACTGGGAGCTCTTGCCTCCTTCTCTCCTTTTTTGAAAACTTCTCCTTATTAACTCACCACTTTTATTTGATTGCCCACTACATGCCACTTACTACAAGGCAGATATTGTATCTTTTACTCCTTTTTCCTTTTTTTATTTCCTCATCTTTCCCTTTATCTTTATATTTGGTAAATTTATCCAAGCATAGCTCATGTGAAAATGAGCTTGTACATTTATCTTCAACACTCCCCCTCAAGCTCATTTGGGAGTTATCTTGAACCATGTCCTGCAAATTTATCACATCCTTGAAACGTTTGAGTTTAGAAGAATCCAAGAACTTTGTAAACATAACTACAACTTGCTCTTTGGTTCCGATGAACTTTATCTCCACATCTTTGCTCAATATCTTCTCCCTTACATAATGGTAGTGGACCTCTACGTGCTTGCTCCTTGCATGAAACATAGGATTGCTTTCCAAGTAAATACTTGACATGTTATCACCATATATAGGGATGGTTCCAACTTGCACTTCAAGATCAACCAAAAGATTTTTAATCCACATTGCTTCACATGTGGCAAATGTTAATCCTCTATATTCAGCCTCCATGGATGAAAGTGCAACAGAAGGTTGTTTCTTTGAGCTCCATGTGATAGGTTTGCTTCCTATCATGAACACATAACCTAAAGTTGATCTCCAAACTTCCTTTGAACTTGCCCAATCAGCATTGCTAAACCCTTTGACCTGCAATTCATCATCAAACTTGTAAAACAAAGCATGATTAATTGTATGCTTTATGTATCTCAAAACACTCTTGGTTGAATTTAAATGTTCACTTGTCAGCGGTTGCATAAACTAAGAAAGTACACCAACAACATAAGATAAATCAGGTCTTGTAATGTTTGGATAGATTAATGATTCCTACACTGCTTTTGTATTTCGTTACATCTTCTAATAACTCTCAATCATTTGAGCAAATCTTTGCATTTGTGTCCATGGGTTGAGTGAGTGGTTTGCATTCACTCATTTCAAATCTAAAAAGAACATCCAACAAGTACTTCCTTTGCATCAAGTAGATGCCACTTTTTCCATAAACAACTTCAATTCCTAAAAAATATTTCAACTCTCCAAGATCTAAAATTCTAAACTCCTTACCAAGCTTCCTTTTGATATCTTTAAGCCCTGTAACATCATTTCCTATTATGATGAGGTCATCGACGTATATGAAAATATATACCTCTCTAATTTCTTCCTTCTTCATGTACAATGAAGGATCTACACTACTTGGGTTGTATCCACACTTAGTTAGATATTCTCCCAATCTCTGATTCCATGCTCTTGGTTCTTGCTTCAAGCCATCAAGTTCCGTTTTCAACCTGCAAACAAAGTCTGGATGGTTTTCATCTTCAAATCCAATCGATTGACTCATATATACCTCTTCTTGTAGTTCTCCTTTGAGAAAAGCATTTTTGATGTCGAATTGATATAATCGCCATATCTAATGTTTTGATTGTTCCCATCTTTGCAACAGGGTTGAAAACTTCATCATAATCTATGCCTTGTGTTTGTTTAAATCCTTTGGCAACTAATCTAGCTTTATATCTAGCTAGTGAACCATCAACATTCCTCTTTACTTTAAACACCCATTTGTTTGGAACAATCTTCATGCCTTCTTTCTTTGGCACTAGCTCCCATGTGTGATTATCTTTAAGAGCTTTGACCTCCTTTTTCATAGCTTGCTTCCATTCCTTTTGTGTGCACGCTTCTTTATATGTCTCAAGCTCTTTGTCTTTGATAACCTGCATCATGTATGCAAAATGTTTCACCATGAAACTATCGTAAATCAGCCTTTGAGTTGGATGCCTTGTCCTTGAAGATCTTCTTTCATTGCGTTTAGAAAGTTGCTTCTTTAACCTATTCAAGTTTACCTTTGGAGTGATTACCTCTTCATGTTCTTCTTCACTTGCGTCTATCTCACTATTTGGAGTAGCACTTGCTTCTTCGGCTCCACTATGAGCTGAATTTTGAGAGACAAAATGACTCCCCCTTCATGTTGAACATTCTTCATTTGATGTAGATGCCTCTGGACCTAAAACCTTTGCGCTTGATTGTTGAACTTCTCTTTGATTTGTTCATGGATCATAATCTTCTTCAAGAATCTTTTCCTTTCCTTTATCTTCATACCATGGTCTTAGTTCATCAAACGCCATATCTCGCGAGACTCTTACTTCCTTTGTTCTAGGATTATAACACTTGTATCCTTTTTGCTCTATCGATTAGCCAATGAAAACGCATTTTTTTTTACCTTGGTTCCATCTTTGTTCTAACTTCTTATGGAATGTGAACAAAGCAAACAAATCCAAACACTTTGAGGTGTGTAAGATCAGGTTTCTTACCAGAATATATCTCCTCTAGAGTCAAGTGATGTATTCCCGATGTTGTGCACCTATTCATCAAGTAAATGGTAGTTGTAGTAGCTTCAGCCTAATAGTACAATGGTACCTTCATCTCGTTGAGCATGCATCTTGCAATTTCAGCAATTTGCCTATTTTTCTTCTCAGCTATTCCATTTTGTTGTGGTGTATACCTACAAGTACACTTCCTTTTGATAATATTCTCTTGTAGAAAATCTAAAAAATCTTTGGAGAAGTATTCTCCTCCACCATCAGACCTTAAGGTTTTGATAGACCTTCCTATTTCTTCTTCAACTTCAAACTTTGAATCTTTTGAATATAGAAAACACCTTTGATTTTTGTTTCATACAAAATATCCATACCTTTCTTGAGTGATCCTCAATGAAGATGACAAAAAGTCTATTACTAGCCATTGCTTCCTCTTCAGTTGGTCCCCCATACATCTGTGTGTATCAAGTCCAAGGCATTTGGGGCCACATAATTGCTCCTCTTGAATGGCTGCCTCGTTTGCTTTCCTAGTTGACAAGCTTCACATAAATCATGTAGTCCAATGCTATTAAATTTTGGAAGACCTCTTACCACTTCATGTTTGCTCATGTCCTTCAGCTTTAGAATGTTGATGTGTCTATTCTTTTGTGCCATAAGTCTAGCTCTGAAATCTTCTTCTTCCCACATTGAATGTACATGACCTTTCCATGTGGATGTTGGACGTCCAAAGTGAACATCCTTCCTTCTCTTCTACCTCGAGCAATGACCTTGAAGCCTTCCTTTGGATTCTTTATGAAGCACCCATTCTCATTGAATATGACATGATAACCCTTCTCTACCATTTGTCCTATTG
Organism: Ceratopteris richardii; assembly: GCA_020310875.1. Taxonomy (NCBI): domain Eukaryota; kingdom Viridiplantae; phylum Streptophyta; class Polypodiopsida; order Polypodiales; family Pteridaceae; genus Ceratopteris; species Ceratopteris richardii. The sequence goes on from MU262768.1 coordinate 37,334, forward strand.
AAATCAAGTTCTTTGAAATTGTAGGAACATGAAGAACATTAGATAGTACCTTTGCTTTGCTTATATCTCCAAGCCTTATATCTCCAATATGTTCAGTCATGTGTTGAGTATCATCACCTGTTTCAACACATCCTTTTCCACTTGGTACTTGTAGGTTAGTGAACAAACTTCCCTTGCATTATATATGGTTACTACAACCTCAATCAATGTACCATTTTTTCTCATCTTCACAAGAGCTTCTATACTCATGTCTCATTGCAAGTAGTGTGTCCTTGCTTCCTTCACTTGAGGTGCTTGCATAGTTTCTTTGGCTCCGTTGATTGCCTCCATTTGGTCTTCCATTCTTCATCCAAAAATCACTAGCATAGTGTCCTACTTTATAACAATGATAGCATGTTATACATTTATGAGAATTGTAGAAGCCTCGGCCTCTACCTCTACTTCAGCATTGTGCTTTACCTTGTAAACCCACTTGCAACCTATGGGTTTCTTTCCTTGTGGAAATGGGACCAGCTTCCATGTTTTGTTTCCATAAAGTGCAGCCATCTCCTCATCCATACTTTTTTCCAATCTGCATTTCCAATTGCATCTTCAAAATAGGAATGTTCAGCATCTTGTATTACCTTGGTCATGTAAGCACAATGACAATCCATATAACTGTCATATGTCAATCGTTGCACTGAATTCCACATTCTCCCAGATCTTCTTGGTCCTGCGTCACTTCTTCTTGTATCATCTGCATGTGCCTTTCTTACTCCTAGAGTTTTCATAGAGGGCAATCCAAGTTCCTCATCAAGACTCTTTTCTGAACCGCTTGAATCTCCATCAACGTCTTCAAAACCTACACATGCTTTACTACCAATAGAAAAGATCTTGATGGTGCATTTGGTGATCATTTTGGTGGAGGTGTGGTGCTTGAGTTTGTTGGCGTTGCTCTCCTTCCATTTGAAGAAGCCGTTTTCCATCATTTTACACTCTTTTGGGTTTCATCTTGCCCATTTCTACACCCTACCACCCTTCTTTCTCATCATTCTTCCACCCTTTACCCCCATTTTTCCACCCACCCATCCTTTTCATTGTGGCACTTCACAAGCATTGGTGGCTCTTCCATCTCAATAAGTCAATGTGCTTTTTAGCATTTGTCCACGTCCTATCTTTTTAGGAAGTGTCTTTTTTTCAACAATTAGCACTCATTCTTGTGAGCTTTCAGGCATAAGTTCAAGTATTCAAGTTTTCGAGATCACTCCAATTTTACGATGTCCAAGAGAGAAGCAAGTTTATATTCTATGGAAAATTATTTACCTTCTTTTATGCCCATGATTGCGTCTAAGGAAGAATGCTTAGATGGCCAAAACTATAATCTCTCGAAAGATATTATGCGTGCATATTTGTATACAAATCTTCTCCATGAAGTTGTAGATAGGTCAGAACCCGAAACAGTTAGGGTAAAATATGTAGAGTCTTGGAATATATGGAATTTCAAAGATGCATTAGCCAACTTCTCTTCCAATGTGATGAATTGACAAAGGGTCACATCACTACATATAAGACTTCAAAAGAAGCTTGGGATACTCTAGCAAATCTATATGAAGATAAAACAACTTCCAAGATTTATGCTTTAGAGGCCAAATTTCACAATCTCACTATTCATCCTTAAGATTTCAAGTGAATACATGGCCATAAGATTACGTAACACGCTTCCTACATCTTATGAGACTTTTGTGACCACTCTATACAACAGAGGTCAAGAACTCACTTGGGAAGAAGCTAGAAGACTTTTACTTCTTCATGACTCTAGGAAAAAGATCCAAGCTACCCAAGAAACCACTAGAAGGCCAAAGGTACCTTCCACAAGAGTAAAGGTCAGAAAGGCAATCAAAAGTCTAAGCAAAAGGGCAAGAAAAAGTTTACTTGATTTTTTTGTGGAAAGCCTGGACACATAAAAAAGTATTGCTTCAAGAAGAAGAAGGGTACATCCAAGTCTACTCCAAAGACCGAACATCACTCTCACAACTGAATATAAGGCACTTGTCATATCCTCTCCTATCAAAGAATGGATTTTTGATAGTTGGGCTTCATCATACATGTGCCATGAAAAAGATTACTTTAATGAGTTTGAAGAGCACAAAGGTCAAGTTTTTCTTGGAGACAACAAGTGCATTGAGATCCAAGGAAGAGGCAAAGTTCAAGTCACAAACTTTGAAGGTGAGACCGAGTCACTCAAAGATGTTCTTTATGTACCAAACCTTTGTAAGAAACTTCTCTTAGTGAAGACCATTACAAAGTGCAACGATGGTGAAATTCTATCACAACAAAGTTCAAGTCATTCATCGCAAATCCAAGGAATCCATAGCTCAAGGATTCGAATACAAAGGTCTCTACAAGCTTTCAATTTTTTTGGCTAAAGATTCAAGTCTTAGCTTGTGGCAATGTACATTTGGACATAGTTCTTGCTTAGCTAAGATCTCTTCAAGTCATCTTCTCAAAGGTCTACCAAGGATCGCACAAGTGGAATTGAACCACCAAGCATGTGCTAAGCAGATCTTTAACCCTTTGAATATAGAAACATCCATTTCTACATCTAAACCCTTAGCATTAGTCAATGCCCATAGTTCGAACTATGCATACACCTTCTCTAAGTGGGTCGATTTACTTCTTCTTGACATTGGATGACTCACTACTTGAGTTTATTCACTAAAGCATAAAGAGGATGCCCTTTTCAAGTTTAAGGAGTGGACACCAATAGTTCAAGAAGACTTTCCAAGTTCTTTGAAGATCATCCGATCGGATGGAGACAATAGTTTTGTCAATCACAACTTCTCCAAATACTTGAAGCAAACATGGAATTAAGTATCAAGCAAAGCAAGATACTCAACAAGGTATTGTCTTACAAAAGATTCAAAGTGTGATCCAAATAGCCAATGTTCAACCTTGCACCATCTATGATAAGACCAAGCACACTACTCATAATTGTTGTTTCAATGGGAAGACCCAGAAAGGAAGCAGAAGAGGTGGGTATGGTAGCAATAGAGGCAGATATAGACACAAATTCAATAATAACAATAGAGTCCATAACAAAAGGGACTACAAAAATTATTCTCAAGTTCAACAACATGAAAACTCATTGCTCTTGATGAATCTAAGCCACAAGGAAGCTAAAGAAGATTATCATTTCTTCTACATAGATTTAGGATGCTCAAATCATGTTGCAAGCAACATAGCTCTCTTATCTAATTTGGAAAGTCCAAAGCATAGACATGAAGTTCAAACATGGATGACACAAAGCATAGTGTGGAGAAGATTGGTAATGTTAAAGCTTCCAATGGCAAGACAAATATTCTGAGCAAGGTACTCTATGTTCCCACTATTACAAAAAACCTAATAAGTGTAGGCTAAATAGGTCAGAAAGGCTGGCAAGTTAGGTTCACCCAATATAGAAATTTTGTGGAAGATCCATGCCAAGGCTTCAAGAAGATAGCCAGAGGAGAGAAGCATGGTAGCCTCTTTACTTTTGAAGTAGGAGAAACCAAAAACATAGCTCTATTCAACTTTGGGTCGGAAAACCCTAAGTGAGCTTGAAGTATGGCATAAGAGGTTAGCTCATGTGAATGAAAGAACCTTGAAAGATATATGCAAGGATCAAAATGTTCTTGGATTTCCAAAAATATCAAAGAAACACACGATCAACAGATGTGATGCGTTTCACATGGGGAAGGCACAAAGACAAACATTCAATCATCATGGCTACATCCACAACAACTTATCAAACCTAGTACATAAAGGTGTATGAGGGACAAGCAAACAACCCTCATTGGTAGGATCAAGGTATTAAGTCTCCTTTATCTATGACCATAGTAGATGGAGTATTTTGTACTTTATCAAGAGTAAGAACATGAAGTTTTTTTATGGCAAAGCACCACAATGTTCTCTCCTTCTTGAGAGCTCCACAAAGATATCCTCGGAGTAGAAGACTGAGCTCCTAGGACTGCACACAGTACTCCACACAGAGGCTGTAGAATATGCATAAAAACACAATACACAGGGAGCACAAACACAGACTTCTTAGGTGTTACAAGTGCAGTTCAACTTATAGTCTGTGATTGACCAGGCCACTATATGTCTTATTAAAGAACATATACAAAGAAGTGTCCGGTGGCCATTTGGCCTTTCACATGGACACTAACGGTAACAATGTCCCTCTAAAGGCCAATATGACAAAGTAACTATGGGAGAAGAATAAAGAATGATAAAGAAGACCTGAGTGTAGGTATACAAAATATACCTCCCACTTGATGGGCATGTTACACAATATAAAAGTGACTATGTAAGATCATGAATCAAGTAACCCCCATCAAGTGACAATAGTGTCAAAAGCTATCCTATGGTAGAGCTTTAGTCAAAGCATCTACAACATTATCTCAAGTGTGAACCTTCTCAAGAATAATGTGCTCAATGGCTAAGCACTCTCTAATGAAGTGATACCGCACCTCAATGTGCTTGGTCTTTGTATGATAGACTAGATTCTTAGCCAAAGCAATGGAACTCTGACTATAGGTATACAAAATATACCTCTCAGCTGATGGGCATGTTACACAATATACAAGTGACTATGTAAGATCATGAATCAAGTAACCCCCATCAAGTGACAATAGTGTCAAAAGCTATCTTGTGGTAGAGCTTTAATCAAAGCATCTACAACATTATCTCAAGTGTGAACCTTCTCAAGAATAATGTGCTTAGTGGCTAAGCAATCTCTAATGAAGTGATACCGCACCTCAATGTGCTTGGTCTTTGTATGATAGATTGGATTCTTACCCAAAGCAATGAAACTCTGACTGTCACTGAGAAAATGAGGTACATGCTCAGGTAAACCCATATCACAAGCAAGACGAGAAAGACACAATGCTTGCTTACATGCTTCACTTGCTATAACATACTCTGCTTCCGTGGCAGAAATATTTGTACATTCTTGAAGACAAGATCTCCAAGAGATAACACCTCCAACAAATGAAAAATGTACCCTGATATAGACTTACGAGTGTTTACATAGCCAACATAGTCAGAATCTGTGTAACCAATGATGGATGCTTTCCCTCTACCTAAGCATAAACACTTTTCCTTAGTGCTAGTAAGATATCTCAAAATCATATTGACCACTTCTCAATGTCTCTTTCTAGGATTACACATATATGTGCTCACAACTCCCACTCCAAATGCAATGTCTGGTCTCGTAGTTGCCATAGCATACATGAGAGTACCAAATAGAAGAATCATAGGGAATTTGAGTCATGAATTCCTTTTCCTCATCTGATTTGGGGCAATCATTCTTGCTCAATTTCACATATGTGGGTAAAGGTGTACTCAATGCCTTTACACCTTGCATAATGAACCTGTGAAGCACTTTGGATATGTACTCACTTTGAGTCAAGTATATGCATATTTTACTCCTATCACGAGTAATGTGCATGCCTAGAATATGTTTGGCATCCCCCAAATACTTCATATCAAATGTATGACTCAACTTCTTTTTGAGAATTGAAAAGTCATAAGAGGACTTCCCAGCAATCAACATATCATTGACATAAAGTATCAAGCATATCAAGCTGCCATCTGAGCATGTCTTTGTGTAGAGACAACGATCCTCATTGCTTTGAGAATAGCCTTGAGACTTCATAAAAGCATCAAACTTTTGGTACCATTGTCTAGGGGATTGTTTAAGTCCATACAAGCTCTTCTTGAGCTTACAAACTAGACTTTCCTTGCTAGGAACTACATAACCCTCTGGTTGTTCCATATAGATCTCATCTGTAAGATCTCCATGAAAGAAAGTAGTTTTCACATCCATATGGACTAGCTCTAAGTTCTCCATTGCAAAAATGCCAAGCAACATGCGTAGGGTAGTCATCTTGGCAACTAGAGAGAAGATTTCTTGGAAATCAACACCATGTTGTTGCTTAAAACCCTTTGCAACAAGTTGTGCTTTATACTTTGGAGAAGCACTATCTGATGTGAATTTAAGCTTATATACCCATTTAATGGCAAAGCTTTCATGCCCTTTGGCAAAGGTACTAAATCCCAAGTACCATTCTTGTGAATAGAATCCAACTCACTCTCCATGGTGTGCTCCCACTTGACATGATCCTCTGTTTGCATAGATTCTTTGTAGCAAGAAGGCTCACTAGCATCTATTAGCATAACAAAATCTAAACCTAGAACATATATATCAGGTGAATGTGAGACATATGCAAAGCATCTCAATGGTTGCTAAACAAGAACATGTACATACTGATCAGATTGGACATTCTCTTGAACGTCCCTATATGCAGCATTTTTATGCATGCTAACTGGAGGACTAGTATCCTCAAACACCATTCTTCTCACTTCAACCTCCTTAATGGGCTCTTTATGCATCTTAGACTCATTGAAATTGACATCAGTACTTCTGATCGATAAGCGTGTTTCAAGATCCCATAAGAGATATCCAAATTTTCCTTCTCAACCATATCCAAGAAAAATGCATTTCTTTGAGTTATGCTCCAACTTTTGTCTATGATTCTTGGGTATATGAACATATGCTTCACACCCAAAAACTCAAAGACGATCATAATATGGTGGCTTTCCTGTCCATAACTCGTATGCCACTTTCAGACCTTTGGCAGTACTAGGTGAAAGGTTAATCACATGAACTGTAGTAAATACCACTTTTGCCCAAAAGCCTTGTGAGAGGTTTGCATGATGCAACATAGAAATTACTCTATCTCGAATAGTTCTATTCATCCTTTCAGTTACACCATTTTGTACTGGGGTATAAGGAGCTCTAAGCTCTCCACAAATCGCTCTAGACTAACAGAAAAGGCTGAATTCATGTGAGGTATACTCACCCCCATTATCTGAACATAAAGCCTTAAGCTTAGTTCCTTTTTTAGTCTCAATTGAAGCAAGAATTTTTTTGAAAGTAGTGAATACCTCATCCTTCAATTTGATAGGATATACTCAAACTTTTTTGGTAGCATCATCTATGAAAGTGACAAAGTAAAGAGAACCACCTAAGGACCTCGTGGGCATAGGAACACACACATCTGTATGAATGAGATATAAAGGCTGAATTGAAGAACCAATGTGCATTCTATGCACATTTTGGGTTTGCTTTACATATTGACAATGCTCACAAAATGAGATCCCTTGCGCGTAGCCAATGGTGCCAATGGTGACTTCGGTGACTTGGATGAAAATTTATGCCAAGGTCTATGCCTTGGTCACTGCCTTAGTTGTAAGCCTTGGGTGGATGCTCACTTTGCTTGCACAAAAGGAGCAAATCTTTTGCATCAAAATGATCTGATACCAACGAAGTTTTTTCATGGCGATGCACCACACTACACTCTTCTTCTTGAGAGCTATAAAACAATATCCTTGGAGTAGAAAACTAAGCTCCTAGGGCCGCACATGATACTCCATACAGAGGCTGCAGAATACGTAGAAAAACATAGTACATAGGGAGCATGAACATAGACTTCTTAGGTGCTACAAATGCAGTCAAACTTATAGTCTGTGACTAACCACGTCACTATATGTTTTATCAAAGAACATATACAGAGAAGTGTTCGGTGGCCTTTTGGCCTTTCACATGGACATTAACGGTAACGTAATGAAGTGTTTGATTGCTTCAAAAAGTATCTAGCACATGTAGAGAACCATATAGGTAGATTACTCAAGAAGCTCAGATCTCATGGAGGGGGAGAATACTTCTCCAAAGAGTTTGATGGGTTCTTGCAGGATAAAGTTATCAAAAGGGAACTGACTACTAGGTACTCTCCTCAACTGAATCAAATTGCAGAGAGGAGAAATAAGACATTGGTTGGATCATCTAAGACAATGTTTGAAGAGAAGAGGTTGCCACATTATCAATGGGCAGAGTCTATTTCAATTGTTGTGTACCTTGTCAATAGACTACCATCCAAATCACTCCAAGGTATCACTTCTTATTTAGCATGGTATGGAATAAAACCTAGTCTTGGACATTGCAAGATCTTTGGTTGTTTAGCTTATGTTCATGTACCATCAGAAATAAGAGGTAAGCTAGATGAAAGGGCAACAAGGGCAGTGTTTATTGGGTATGATTAAGCTCAGATGGTTACGGGTACTATAATCCTTCAATCAAGCAATTCACCACAAGTAGAGATGTTGTGTTTGAAGAACAGAGGTCTTGGTATGATGAAGACAAAGAAAAGGTAACTCTACCATATTATCTTGATTTTGATTCTCATCAATTAGGAAGCAAGCATGATACACAAGTCCAAGATTCAAGAAGTGATACACATGATGACCAAGATGAAAAAGAAAAGGACTAGAAGCTATGGAAGTCAAGAGGCAAAGAAAAGATGCAAGAGTGTGGAGAATGCTCCAAGCAAGAACCTAGAAGGTCAACAAGGGAGAAAAGACAACAAGAAAGGTATGGATATGATTCCACATTTTTTACAAAGCATTCAATCTACTTGGCAAAGGACTCAATTTTAGAGGAAACTTGAACCTATGAAGAGGGAAAGGAAAACTATAATTGCAAAAAGGCCATGAAAGAAGAATTAGATGCATTGAAGGAGATGGACACTTGGGATTTGGTTCTAGTGTCACCGAATCAAAAGGTAATTGGTTGCAAATGGGCATATAAAGTTAAAAGAAACTCAAAAATGAACCACTTTGCAGGTACAACACAAGATTAGTTGGCAAAGGATGCTCACGAATGCATGGTATAGACTATGAGGAAACAGTCTCAACAGTTGTGAAGATGACTACAATTAGAACATTAATAAATGTAGCTACTACAAAAAAATATTGGAGACTCCTCCAACTTAATGTGAAAAATGCATTCCTAAATGGTTCGATAAGTGAAGAGGTACACATATCACTATCAGCAAGTTATGAAAACCTTAATACATCTTATGTTTGTAGACTTAAGAAAGAATTGTATGGATTGAAACAAGCTCCTAGATCTTGGAATTACAGGTTGGTTACATAACTTCAAGATCAAGGGTTCATACCTAGCAACTCAATCCTTCTTTATTCATCAAAAAGTACCACAATGAGGTTCTCTATGTATGTGTATATGGAGATGATATTATTGTGATAGGTGATGATCTGAATCGCATTCAAAGGTTTGCGAGAGGAGTTCAAAATCAATGACTTAGGTGAGCTCACATATTTCAGAGGTATGCAAGTGATTTTACGGATGAAGGGATGTATCTAACTCACACACGATACATTGAAGACCTCGTTCTCAAGTTTAGAATCGAGAAGTGAATGCTTGTAGGTACACCTTTGGAATTGAACCATAAACTAAGTGTTTATGAAGGTGAGCAGATTGATGACCCTAAAGCGTATCAAAGCTTAGTTGGAAGCTTGATATATGCTACTCACACAAGACCAGACATATCTTTTAGTGTGGGAGTGCTTAGTCAATTCATGCACTCACCTAGAAGACCACACATGGATGCTACAAATAGAGTACTCAAGTACCTCAAAGGGACACTTAATGAAGGCATATATTATCCTTACTCTTCAAATTTAGATATTAAAACCTATTTAGATGTAGATTGGGCAGGAGCAAAGGATGATAGAATAAGTACCTATGGATACTTAGCATTTGTAGGTTTAAGATTGGTGTCATGGAGTTCCAAGAAGCAACCAATAGTTGCTTTATCTTCATCTAAAGCAGAATATAGAGGTCTAACTATTGCAATTCAAGAAGTAATATGGCTCAAGGAGTTGTACTCAGATTTGGGACTTGTAAGTTGTAGAGCTCACTTACTTGGAGATAATGTAAGTTCCATGCATCTAGCTGCAAATCCAATTTCTCATGCAAGTACAAAGCACATAGAACTCCACTACCACTTTGTTAAATGAAGCTTATGGCAAAGGAGATTGACATTTCATTTGTTCCTACTGAGAATGAAATAGCAGACATGATGACAAAGTCACTCGATGGGATAAAGCTTTGTAGATTTAAAGCTATGGCAGGTATTGAACCTATCAGAGAATGAAGAATCAAGCAAATTTTAGCTTCACAGGGAGCTATTGGAACATCAAGATTTCATTATGCTTGAGGTGGACATGATCTTCATCAAATCCATAACTTGAATGATGCCACATATACTCCTTGCAGAGGTTTATTTGCATTCATTTATTGTATTGAAATTTTGATCATAGGATCACCTTCTTATGTAATTTCCAAAGTATTTATCTTTGTAAAAAGAAAGAGTAAAATTCCTAAAAGCAATGAGTTAGAAGTGGTTGGGATTGATTCTCAACCAATCAGTCAAAAGGTAGATATGTCTTCAACTTTGTCTTTTCCTAGATTGTTGAAAAATATTCCAATTAATCAAAAGCATTCATACTTTAAGAAGAGTATTGATTTGAAGCAATACATATACTCTTTCATCATTGCTTGGTGCCATTTCTGTTCTCTGCTCCTTCTTCCTCAGACGCAGTCAACTTGCAAAGATTGCTACTCTTCTTATAGAGCTCCAAATTCCAGTGTTTCAGAATTCTATGGAAAGGTACACTACCTAGTTAATGTGTATAAAATTTCAAGGCATTTGGTTCATTACTTGTAGAGTAATTAAGTTTTGCAGGCTCGGGGTCATTTTCTGCACATCCCTTGAAAATCAAGATGACACCAATTCAATGTTAAGTTGATTGCTCCTTTATTGACTCATATAAGTTAAGGCTTTTATGCATTTTAGCAAGTCAACTCTATGTATGACACTCCATTAAGAGTAATTTTTCCAATTGTTACTATGTTGCTTGCTCGCAGTATTTGAAGTCACAAGTTCCATCCATTTTTAGAAGGTTTTTGTGAGCTAGTCAAGGTGCAAGTTATCTGTTTTGCATCAACTTTTTTCTTGTTGATGTTCCAAAGTACATATTGGGTTTTATTGCACTAACCACAAGCCTACAAGGTATAGGTTACATATCCAAAGAGCTAGGGCTGGTCCTATGCTGGTTTGCTGGACCAAATTCACCACTTGACAACTCAACTATCCAAGCCTCTCCAAGCTTGTCCAAATTTCTTTCAATGGAGAAGAGGTAATTGCTAAGAGGTCTACAATATTTTTCATTAAAAATTTTCCATGCATGGTTGTATTTTATAAAGAAAAAAATCATATGTGTTGATGTGCTCAAAATTTTCAAGGCATAGGTTGAGGAGGAGACTAGTTACTACATCAAGTCCCTAAGGTTAGATGGAGGGGTAGAATACTTCTCCCATGCCTTTACTGATTTCTTATAGGACCACGATATAAAGAGGCAAACCACTTGCAGCTATAGTCCCAAAAAAATGGGGTGACAAAGAGGAAGAATAGGTATATTATTGAGATTTCTAAGAGTATGTTAAATGAAATGAAGTGCCTTTAACATGTTGAGCAGTTCTGGTATCTAATATTGTGTACTTGATGAATAGGTGTCCCACATCAAGGGGTACAAGACATGACACCACAGGAGACATGGAGTGGAAAGAGAATGGATCTTTCCGACATTAGAATCTTTGGGTGCGCTTGCTACACAACTGTACCTCAAGAATTGAGAGGTAAGATGGATGCAAGGGCTAAGAGATCTATGCTTATTGGTTATGCTATGAAGCAAAAATGTTACATGTGCTACAAGCACAATACAAAGGAGGTAAAGGTATCTAGAGATGTAGTGTTTGATGAAACTCCAACCATGATATGATTCCAAAGTTCCATTGCAGGATGAAGATAATGAAGAAGGAGATAGGAGATATGAAGCTAGGTCTCAAGATAACTAGGAAATCAGTGGTTCAAGCATACAAACATGCTCAAGCATGGATTCAGCCCATCAATGACTAAATAAAGGAAAGGAAATATTGGTAGAGATTTGTTGGGGGATTCTTGTGCAGAAAGGGACTTGAGTGTTTGTAGAAGAAGGAAGAAAGATACAAACACCGAAAGCTTTTGTAGATTGATTATAAAGAGAAAGGTACAATAATGATGTACAACGCAATCCAAATACTCTTTGTGAAAAATTCCAAAGAGTGCACAATCAACAAAGTACAAAATACACAAGGTTTTTGCTGTTGGTGATCTTCTCTAGACCAAACCTCCACCTTCCCCAAGAGCTTGCACTTGTGCACACCTTCCACTCAAGCTCCCAATAGTGGGAGGTATGAAACACCTTCTATCTACATTGCACACAACTTCAATGGGCCCTTGTGACCTCTGATTTGCCTTGCTTAGCACTCCTCTGCACACACCTAAGGCACACTTCTTGCGCACCTTGCACTTCACTTCTCTGCATCGCACACTCAGTGTTTGTATCTTGCTCTTCTACCTCCTAGTGTAGAATAACCTTTGTGAACAATTGATTGTGCACTACCTGTACACCTTGACAAGTGAACTTTAAAAGCTTTGACTTTGCCCATGTTGACTTTGACCTTGAACATGTTGACTTTAACCACTTTGAATTTGACCCCTTGTGACTTTAACTATATTGAATTTGACCAATATTACTTTTATGGGCTCAATAGTTGTCCACCACCTAATGGGCTCTCCATACCGGAGAGCTAACAGCCAAAATCACAACAGAGATTTCACAATGATCATGTTCTGCAAAATCTTTCAAAGGACAGTTGAGCAAAATCTTCAAGAGGACACATGAGAAGCCACCAAGACCACCAGGAGCAGTAAATAACAAGCACTAGAGAAGGACCAAAATTGGGAATTGTGCATTGAAGAGCAGATGATGGAGAATGGAGGGTAGGAGGGAAAGGGAAGGGAGGTCTGAGTGGGCTGAGAGGGATAGGTTGAAAGAGGGTATAAGGGTGGGGCTGGGTATAAGGATAAAGTGGGGGGCAGGGATAGGATTAGGGTCTCTCAACTCTCGAGAAGTCCAAAATGATAAAACAATAAAGCTATAGAGGGTGCATATGGGAAATGTGAAATATACGACAAAATAAGGTGAGAATAGACCATGTGGACCATGTGTGTAATGAAAACACATGATAAATGTGCTCAAAACATGTGGGTTTTGACCAAAAGTCAGATAAAAGTTAGGATTTTCAAAAAATTAAGTCAAAACGTGAGTTTAGAGGTGCCACGAAACGTGAAAATGACCCCACGTTTGAAAAAAATGGCCATCCAAAGCACAATCTAGAGCCAAAGGCATTGGACCAAGAAAAATAAAAAATAAAAAATAAATATATTTTATTTTATTGTAGTTTTTTTTTATTTTTAAAACCCCTCGTGGGGCTTGGTAGAGCTTAAATAAATAAATAAGATAAAATTAAAACTAAAATAAAATAAAAATAAATAAAAAATAATTAAAAAAGGAAAAAATGGGGGGGGTCAAAGGGGGGGCCGGGGGGGAGGGGGGAGGGAGGGGACAGAGAGAGAGAGAGAGGGGGGGCGGGGGTTTTCTTGTTAATTTTTTGAAATGGAAAAAAAGAAAACTAGCCGCCAGGGGCTCTTTTTTTTTAAACACCCAAAAAGAGAAAAAATACAAATAAAATCCACAAAAAATCCAAAAAAAATCAGAAAAAATTCTCCAAAAATTCCCTAAATATTTAGGCCACTTATCTCCCTCAAGACTACAGAGAGCGTATTCATTTCCTCCATTTTATTCAGAAAAATGACATTGAAAAAAGACAAAAATTCTGAAATTGCTTTAAAAATTCCCAAAATTTTGCTTATGCAAAGGGCTATGAAATGGCTTCTAATTTGCATAGAAATGCAAGGAACAAGCATGAAAATGGATAAAAACTACTAAAACTTAAGTAAATACATCAAAAGTAGAGATCATAGCACCAAGGAAAAGAAGGTTTATTCCACCAAGAGGAGAAGAAATGAGGTCAAAAAGGTTAAAACAACCAATCTCAAGACTTTTCTATGATAGTTATATTGTTAGGCATTATGCTTTCATGTCTAGGGTTATGAAAGGCCATGAACCTTCTACCTATGAAGAGGGCAAGAATTGTTATATATGTAAAAAATGGTGTTTACCTAGCCAAAAGGAAATTCTTGATAGATTTACTTTATAGTAACATATGAGTGGATGTAAGCCACTCACAAAACTTGTGGATCCAATCACTAAGTTATATGCACATGAACAGAAACTTCTCTAAGATATCTCAACATATAGAAGCATAATTGGAAGCCTCAATTATGCTCCCATCACAAGACCTAACTTGTGTTATGTTGTAGGCATTCGTTCTCATTCTTGAATTCACCAACTCATCTTCATATGAATGTAGCCAAGAGAGTGGTGAATTACATCAAGAAAATTGTTAATCAAGGATTGTACTACCCTTGTGGAGATAAATTACAACCAGAAGGCTTTAGTGATGTTGATTAGTCTACTTCAAAGGAGGATAGAAGGAGCACATATAGCTATGTCTTCATGCTAGCTCAAAGATTCATCTCATGGATGTCCAAGGAGAAACCAACAGTTGCATTATCATCTAGTAAGGCTGAGTATAGAGCCTTAGAATTTTCTACATGTGAGATCATGTGGCTCAAGTAGCTCTTCAAAGACTTGGATATGGAAGTCAAAGATTTTACTCTTTTCAGAGATAGCATATCAAGTCTTCATCTAGCAAGCAACTGTATCTTCCATGCAAGAGATGAGCACATAGGGAAGCATTATCACTTCATCAGCCAGAAGGTACTAGCAAAGGAAGTGGACATCAAGTACATCAACACAAAGAAGCAACTAGCCAATATCATTACCAAATTTTTGGATGCATCTTCCAAAACATCTTCAGCTTCAACCCAATGCTTTAGTGAAAATAGTAGTAGCTTGCTCATCTATCCTCACGTAAACATGTTCAATATCACCTTCCAATACCTTCTCCTTGATGAAGTGATAATGTACCTCAATATGCATTGTTCTATGATGGAAAGTAGGGATTTTTGCTAACTAATATTTCTATGATTATCATAATGAATAACAATAGGCTTCCATACTTCTATACCTAAATCTACAAGCAGCATCTCTGGCTATCATGCTTCAGAAGTTTTCATTGTAGTACTTTGATAATTAGCCTCTATGTGTGACATAAAAAGAGTGGATGGCTTCTCATTTCACCATGTAACAACAGCAAGCCCTACTGAAAATAGAAAAACACTAGTAGATGCTAGTTATGGAACTTTATAAGCCCAATTTGCATCATTGTATCCATGAACATAGAATTTTACACCATCTTCATAAAGAAAATGTATAACTCAAAGTAGCACTCACCTAATGTAGAGTGTGTCTTCAAGAATCACATCACGCCAAGATCTTTCATTTCAAATTCTAGCATAAGAAGTTGTTTTACATCTTAAATGCTTTCTTCATCATCACAACCTATAATCAAATAATCAACATAAACAAACACAATTATGATGCCGTCATCATCTTCCTTGCATATAATGAGTGATATTTTTTACAATAAGAAATTCTAATCAAAGTTAAATGATCTTCATTTTTTGCATACAAAGCAAGAGTGCTTGTTTAGGACCATACAAAGACTTTTTCAACCTGCAAACATATTGAGGTTGATTTTAGTCCTCATATCCTTGTGGTTGGTCCATGTATACTTTATCGTATAAGTCACCATGTAAGAAAACATTCTTCACATCCATCTGGGACAAAATCGATCTTTTTGTTGTAGACAAAGAAAAAAGTATCCTAACAACAACCATTTTAGCTATAGGACTAAAAGTTTCCCCATAATCAATGCCATATGTCTATTGATATCCTTTTGCTACAAATTGTGCTTTATACATGCTTATGCTACCATGAACATTGTGATTCTTCTTTTAAAACCCAATAGGAGAATATTGGTTTTTTTTCCTTGTGGGAATGTAACCTACTTCCATGTTTCATTTCTATCAAGTGCAGCCATCACTGCATCCATATCTTTATCCCAATCTACATTTCCGATTGCTTCTTGTGCCACAATAGTCATGTAAACACACTGATGAGATTTATAGCTATCATATCTTTATCGCTTCACAAAATTTTTCATCCTCTAGATCTTCTCGGTCCTTGGTCACTTCTTCTTGTTGTATCACCTACATGTGCTCTTTTTACTTGTGGAGTCTTCATACGGGGCAATCTAAGTTTCTCATAAAGACTCTTTTTTTATCCAATTGATTCTTCATCAATATTTTCAAAACCTGTAGCTATTTTGCTACCAAAATAAGTATTTTCCTTGCCTTTATTGGATCGAGTTGATGAATTTCTTGGACTAAAATTTGTATGCAATCCTAAATTCCATGGGTATGAGTTGGAACTATTGCTAGGTGACACTTGTGGTCCATGCAAAAGTTGAGATTTTTCAATTGAGTTTTAAACATTTCCTTTGTCATTTTAGTCACCATTAAATATTGCTTTTTCATTAGCATAGAAGCTTGACATCTCATCAAACATGAATTCCTCCTTACCCTCACCTATCATGGGAGTGTGTTGTTATATTTATATCAGGTTTCAAGGGAGTGCCCAATGAAGAATTTTCTTTTCTTTTGGACTGAAATTTATCCTTAACATATTTGGAACACATGCATATGCAATGCAACCAAAAATTTGCATGTGTGATAAGTTTGTCTTTCTACTTGTGAAATGTTATTTGGGTGTTACTTTATGTACAATAGCAGTTGAAATTCTATCAATAATGTACATGTTAGTGTGCAGAGCTTTTCTCCAATACAAATGATGAAAAATTTTATCATCCATCAAAGTTCTTGCTATTTCAACAGTATTCTTATTTTTGTTTTCAACGATGTCATTCTATCAAGATGCATATATGCATGAAAATTGCCTTCAAATTCCATGATCCTTTAGAAAATTATTCATTTCATTTGATACGTGTTCACCTCCTACATTAGATCTTAATATCTAAATAAACGATTGTGTCTTCTTTTCCACAACAGTGTGAAATTTTCGAGAGTGAGTAACACTCACTCATCTAGTTCGTGAAGTATACCCATATTTTTCATGTATGTTCATCAATTAATGTGATATAAACCTAGAAACTCCTTGGACTTTTGTTATGTTTCTCATGCAAAAATGAATGGTTTGCTTACCAAAATGGCATGCTTCCCATACCTTTTTGCATCTTTCTAACCTTAACTTTTGGTATGCTATTGAAAAGTTCCTTTGACTACATCAACGTTAGCCTCTACAAATGCGCATGTCCAATTCATTTGTGACATACAGTTTTTAATAACACCTACATCTTTTTGCAAAGATGATTGCATTCAGTTAAGAAACTTTCACACTCAAGGTAAACATACTAATAACTTTGTCCCCTTTTGAAATTATTCACATTCTTCTTGTATTCTTCCACATGTAACCCATAAGAAATGAGCCTAACTTGTAATCCTTCGTGAACCATTTTTGCAACAAAGAATAGGCTTATTATTATATTAGGAACATACAATACATCAGCAATACTTTTTACCTTAACATCCTCCATGAATACTTCTATGTTTCTTGTATTCTCAATAAGATGTGATGTATAACTACTTATTTCAACAAATCCATGTACGGGCCATTTCTAAGAACCACTAAACCATTTTGCATGACTCCTAATATGAACTCAAGCAGCTGAATCAATATACGAGACATTACAATTTTATTTTAAAACATCAACAAACATTGTGTTCAACATATTATGATATTGGACCAAAAATAGATTATCTGAATCATCTCCATGCATAGTTTTTCTTGTTGATTTCTTTTGTCTTAATTCTTCAACCTAAAATCACATTCAAGGCAACCCACTTCGCCACAACTCCAACAATCGTCACTATAGTACCTACATAAGTTCTTTGGAAATTACCCTCTATCTCTTTTCCCCTTCTACTTTTTAAGCCTAAGTAAACTATCTTTGTCAAAGTAAACTATCTTTCAATTGGGAGTTTGGGTCTTGAGATAGGATATTTTCTTTAGTTTCCAGCATGGACACAAAATTTGATAAATTTTAAATATTCGTTTTATTCTAAATAGAAGTTTTGAACTACTAATATGCAACTGTTAAAGCAGAAAGGCACGTGTCAGCCATGCGATACTCTTCTCCATTGTATGTAGCTCATTCTCTTGCCATGCTCTTCTCCATTGTATGTAGCTCATTCTTGAGTTGTAATTTTTGTGCCTTTATATTGGTTTCAAACAATGTGAGCAAATTGTTTCAAGCCTCTATTTATAGTTTTCATACCCCTTTTCTAAATCAAATTTCATTCATTACGTTTTAGGAAATTTCTTGAGTGTATAATTCATGGGTTCATAAGTGCAAATATATGGACTTTAAATGCTACAATTTGACGTATGTTTGCATTGTTTTAGTCCTTGATTTATTCTTTGGGCATGCTTGAACCTTTGGGTTAAATCCTTGGTTTTAAATTTTGATGTAATTATTCATTTGATCTCCTAGTTGAATGGTTGTGAGCCTTAAGCTTGATTTATCCTAGGTGTGGGAACCTTACTCTTGGGAGGTACATGAGAGAAAAATCTTCATTTGAAATATAAGACATGTGATACCCTTGGGTGGGTATGTGTGTGTGTGTGTGTGAGTGGAATTGGATGGGTGGGTACATACTCTGTCTTGTCTATTGTGTTTTTGGCTAACTGCTTATGAACTTTTGCTAGCTAGTTCATTATTTAATGTATTTTTATTAGTATAGTTAATGTTGTTTCACAATATTGGTATCACATGCAAGTTATATTTTTGTTTGGCAAACTTCCTTGCATGTTCATATGATTAGAAATGTTTGTGAAAAGCATTTTATAGGCATCAGAGTGCTCGAGAGACTTCAAGCCTTGAAATCCATGTGGCTCATGAAATCCATGTGGCTCTTGAAATCCATGTGGCTCCACCTAAAGGAAAAGGGTCGGGTAAGCAACCAATATTCCTAGGTGCACTTCTTAGTGTGAAAAGGTGGGGAGAAGTGCCCACGTTGTTTTCTCTCCCTCTTTACTTGATTCATATTGAACTTCTACCTTCAATATAAGGCACACCAATGGGAGGAAGGACAACCTATATGGGATTTTCAAACCCTCATCCACAACATCGTATCCATTAGCAGGTGCAACCATACTCACAAGCTCCCTCTTTAGCCCTTGTATGGGAAGTGCAACATGTCTATGTAGCTACCCCACAGGGTTCTCTTAAGATAAACATTTTCTTATTAAAAAAACAAAAAACATTAGCTTGGTTTGAAAGATATTTTGAGCTTTTCCTCATATGGATTGTGAAGAAACATGGTCGTGGAAGGATTATGAGGAAAGGTGGACGGGTTCTATTCATTCAAACCTTTATTGAAAATGAATCCAAGAGCCTTCTTGAAGAGTCATCACAAAGAATCAATGGACCAAGGGAGCTTGATGTGTATATAATGATGTTTGGAGCATCAAGGGGACTTCTTTTATCCATTGATGACAAGAAAGTCACATTGTCCAAATTGAAGTATCTTTGGCTTGTTGGAAAGCTTAGCATTTCTAGTTTCATTGTGCACAGTTTCATAGGTTCACTCCTTTTTTCCAAAGAGAAATTCAAGTGTTGGTGGACTATGTTACTAAATAGTTTGGTCCTAAGAAGGACCTATCATTCTTCTTGTCTGCATTGGATCTTTTGCATAAGAGGCTTGGACACTTCAATGAAAGAGGTATCGAAGAGATGATTAATAATGGTTCAGTACTTGGATTACCTAATGTTGCAGGTCAACACACGACATAAAGATGTGAAGCATGTCCATTAGGTAAGGCTCATAAGCAATCATATAATAAGCATGGTTTCATGTATTTAGTTTAGAAATTTAGAGGCTCAAGTGTATATGAACCAAGGCTAAAGTCAAGTACCAAATCACTTCACTGTTTTTAGAGTTTATAGTTACCTTTCCATGCGTTTTTCAGCCCAAGATTCCATCTAAATTGATGGAGAAAAGTGAGGGACTTTGGAGTCATGATTTGAATTTGAGTTCTACATCAACTTTTGGAGCTTTATATAAGCAATATATAGGTTAGGTTCAAGCTACCTCCTAGCTAAGCTAACCCCCTACTAGCTAAA
>MU262769.1:12500-17500 GCA_020310875.1 Ceratopteris richardii
AATCACTAATTTGACTTCTTCCGGTCTTTCATATATCTTTCTTTCTTTTATTCCTGCCATCTCTTTGAATCTGTTTGTCTTTGTTCCATCCAAGCTCTTTGTCAGAATATCTGCAATCTGATCTTTCGTAGGAGTATAGACTATTTCTATCTCTTTCTCCATTACTTTTTCCCTTAGGAAATGATACTGAATGTCTATGTGCTTTGTTCTTGCATGAAACACAGGATTCGCTGCAAGATACAGCGAGCTCATATTGTCTCCGTGTATGATCGGTATGCCTTGGTCTATACCCATGCTTTTAAGTAAGGTCTGCATCCATATTACTCCCTTTGCTGCTTCTACCAGTCCTTTGTATTCTGCTTCTGTTGACGATAAGGCTACTGTGTGTTGCTTCTTCGAACACCAGCTTACCAGCTTATCTCCTAGGTATATCATATACCCGTGCGTTGATCTTCGGTCATCTTGACTTCCTGCCCAATCTGAGTCACTATATGCTCTGAGCTTTATATCTGACGTAAAGGGATAATATAATCCTTCCTTTATAGTTCTTTTGATATATCTGAGAACTCTTTGTCCTGCAACCCAATGTTGCTCTGTCGGACAATGCATGAACTGTGAGAGAACTCCCACCGGAAAACTGAGATCCGGTCTTGTTAGCGTAGCATATATTAGGCTTCCTACTAACGATTGATACTTCTTCATTTCCTTAAACTCTGTACCACTATATTTGCTGAGTTTATGATTTACTTCAAGCGGTGTTGAAGCTTCTCTGCAATTCTCCATGTTGAACTTCTTCAGTAAGTTCAGGAGATACCTTTCTTGTGTGACATATACACCATGATCTGTATATGTGATTTCCATTCCTAGAAAGTATGATAACTTTCCTAGGTCACTGATCTTGAATTCCTTTTCTAGCAGTTTCTTTACCTCTGTGATTCCTGCATCTGAGGTACCTGTAATTATTATGTCATCTACATAGATACAAATGTAGATCATTCCTTCTTCTGTCCTTTTGATGAGTAGACTTGCATCTGCCTTCGAACTTTGGTATCCAAGTTCGTTCAGATACTTCACGAGTCTGTAGTTCCAAGCTCTTGGAGCTTGCTTCAGTCCATAAAGTGCTTTTCTTAACCTGCAAACAAAGTTTGGGTATCTGGAACTTATAAACCCTTCCGGTTGTTCCATATAGACTTCATCAGATATATATCCATTCAGGAATGCATTCTTTATATCTAGCTGGCTTAGCTTCCATCCTTTTGATGCTGCTATAGCAATTACTGTTCTTATGGTTGACATCTTTGCCACCGGACTGAACGTCTCGTCATAGTCTATGCCTTGCGTCTGAGCATAGCCCTTGATAACCAGTCTCGCTTTATGTCTGGCTATCCTTCCATCTGCAAGTTTCTTTATTTTGAACACCCATTTATTTCCAATTACTTTCTTACCGTTTGGTTTAGGAACAAGCTCCCATGTCTTGTTCTCTTCTAGTGCGGTGAATTCTTCTTCCATTGCTTCTTGCCATTGCTTCTTGCCTTTGGCTTCGTCATAGCTTTGAGGCTCTTCCTCTTCTTTAACCATATATGCATAATCTTGTTGAGTTATATACGATGTATCATACGAGTATCTTTCCGGTTGTCTTCTTACTCTGTTTGACCTTCTTAGCTCATATTCTTCGTGTGTATCTGAGTACCCGTCTTCATCTTCGTTTCTTATACCTGTTCCGGTCCTGGACGTACTTGCCTCTTCATCTTTGTTTACCTGAACAATTGATTTTCCTTTCTCTCTTCTTTTTATTTCTTCTTCAAATTCTTCAGCTGTATGACTCTGATCTGCATACCAGCTTTTCTGTTCATCAAATGTTACATCCCTGGAAACAGTAAAATGTTTGGTTAGAGGGCTCCATAACCTGTAACCCATCTGTTTCTCATCATATCCGACGAATACATATTTCTCTGCTTTCGGTTCAAGCTTATGTCTCAGTTGAGACGGTACATAAGCATACGCTACTGATCCAAACACTTTGCAGTGATCAAGTGTTGGCTTCTTTCCCCACCAGGCTTCGTAAGGGGTCATTCCTTGTAACGCTGTACATGGTAATCTGTTTACCAAGTATGTCGCTGTGTTTACGGCTTCAGCCCAAAGATAATCCGGGCAATTCTTTTCTTTTAGCATAGCCCGTGCAAACTCGACTAGAGTTCGGTTTCTCCTTTCTGCTACACCATTCTGTTGTGGTGTATACCTGCAGGTTATTTCTCTCTTAATACCTGCATTCCAAAGATAGTCATTGAATTCTCGGGAGAAGTATTCTCCCCCTCCATCGGACCTTAGTCTTTTAAGCTTTTGTCCGGTGAGTCTTTCGGCATATGCGTGAAAGTGCCTGAAAGCTCCGAACACCTCTGACTTTTCCTTCAAAACATAAAGGGTTATCCACCTTGTGGCATCATCAATGAATAGAACATAGTACCTTGACCCGCTGATTGATCCTTCTTTCGTTGGTCCCCATACATCTGTATGTATGAGTTCTAGCACACCATCATGTTTGAATCCTTTCTTCTGGAAAGGTAACCTGTGGGCTTTTCCCATTTGACAAGCTTCGCATTTATGAATCATATGTTGGTTCTGTACGTTCGGTAATCCCAGTACAGACTGGTTCGCTATCATAGCTTTGATTCCTTTTTCGTGAAAATGACCTAATCTCTTGTGCCAGAGATCAAGTTCTGTAATTACCTTTTCATCATGCGTGAGCAGCGCTTGGCCAATGTTCCCTTGTACCCTTAAGGTAAAGAGTCTGCCTTCTTTCTTACCAGAAACGATCTGATAATATCCGTTCTTGGGATCTTCTACAAATACTCCTTTGTTTGTAAATCTGACCTGAAACCCTTTTTCGACTATCTGTCCCACACTGATCAGATTTTTCGGTATTGTTGGAACATACAAAACATTGGTTAGCAAATCTGCTCCATTCTTGCATTTCACTTTTCCGATTGATTGTACTTTGTGTCTTGTATTGTCACCTGTTTGAACAGTGTGACTCGCACTTCCTTTTTCCAATTCTGACATCAGTTCTATGTTTCCTGACAAATGATTAGAACATCCAGAGTCAATGTAAAATACCTTTAGGTCTTCATTTTCTGATGTGCTGATTGAGTTCATCATCAATGATGTATGACTCTCATTCTGTGTGTCATTTGCGTAGTTGTTGTAGGTGGTGTTGTAGGATTGGCTTTGTCCCCAACTTCTTACTCCACCTCTACCGTAGCCTCCTCTTTGGCTTTGTCTTCCTCTTTGGAAGTTACTTTGATTTCTTCCGCTACTGCCTCTGCTATTGTTGTTTTGATTTTGATTTGATCCTTGTTGATTGTGCCAACAATCATGCGCCAGATGGTTACTTAGTCCACAAATCCAGCAAGCTTTCTTGGTGGTATTCTGGCGGCTTCTTCCTCTTGCTCTTCCTCTGCCAGTGCCTTTACCTCTTGCGTAATAGGCCTGAGAGCTCGACTCTTCTTCGTCTTTTGACTTACCCTTTTCTTTCTTCTTGTTCTTCATATACATTGCTGAGCTATGTCCTTTGTCTGCGTCTCCTTTCAGGTCTTGCTCATATGTGAGCATCAAACCAAGCAACTGATTTAACTCTGGTACAAAATGATTTAGGGAGAGTTCAGTTGATAGTACGAAAGGTTTCCACCTTTCATCTCCTCTCAAACCTGTGAGCACTTGCGCTATCAATCTATGATCTTCGACTTCTTCTTTTATGGATCCAAGACTATCTGCTAGATCCTTCATTTTAGTGACGTAGTCACTGATGCTTTGACTCGGCTTCTTTTTGAACGTTGTGAACTCGGACCATAGGCTGGCCTTCCTAGCTTTCGTAGTATTTTGGAAGTGATCTTCCAATGCGCTCCATATGTCCTCTGCTTTCTCCAGACCTCTGATATGTGGTAGCAGATGATCTGACACAGTGTTGTAGATGTAGGCTCTTGCCGTTGCATCTTTCTTTTGCCACTGCTTTAGGGCGTCTAGTTCTTCTTTTTCCGGTTGACTATCATCTTCGAAGGTCGGTTTCTTTTCTTCTCCGGTTACGTACATCATTAACTCCTTACTCATAAGTAAGGCTTCCATGCGCATTACCCATGCTGGATAATTATCTCTGTCCAGTTTATCAATTTGGACATGATCTGCCATGATCTTCTTCCTTTGGTGGAATGATCCGCCTCTTATACCAAATGTTGGGAGATTAACCAGCTCTGATACCAATTGATGGGATTTGTTGGCGAAAACTTCGGCTTTAACGCCTACTGTTGCGGAAATACATTCGCCCTGAAGGTGGGTTTCGCGACAAGGCTTGAACTCCATCAGGCCTGCGGAAAATGCCGCGCCACCGAAATAGAATGCTAAGCTAGAGTGATTCAGAACACCTCTGTAATCAACAGTAGCTCAGCCTAATTAACGTCGCTTTAACTGTGTTATCCTGCGACACAAGTTCCACCGGAACTTCACCAGACTGTTATTGGACTGACACCGTAATCGTGCCGGAACGTCACCGAAGTAAACTTAGTTCTGCTCGTAATTGTTTCAAATGAACTTATGTGAAGTGAGGAAGTAGTGTGTGAGCTTCCTTCACCGAATGAACTTCCTTCTGGAAACTTCACAGTTCTAAAATGCTACTTTCCGGTTAACTTTTGTACTGTGTGTACATCTTCGTTCCACCGGAAACTGTGACCAGCTTAAAGTAGAGACGTCTAGCTACAAGATGAGCTATCTCTCATACAAAGCTTTGAACTCTGCTACGAGTTATACTTCGTTGTTCTACCGAAAAACTTGTTTTCTGAGAAACTGTAACTGACCGAAAATTACTGAAACATGTTTACTGAGTAAACTGTTATTCACCGAAACATGCGTTTACAGAGAAGGTACTGAAGCACGTTTAGTAACGAGTCGTGACAGTTAACGATAAACTAAGCTTCCTACCATAATACGAAATAACTTCAGATTCTTCACAA
>MU262769.1:25000-27500 GCA_020310875.1 Ceratopteris richardii
TTCAGAGATCCTAGTGTTCCAACTAGGGAAGAGTTAGCAGATCTGAAAAATTGGATGAAGAAAGATGCTCAAGCTAGGAGCATTATCTATATGGGAGTCAATGATTACTTGTTACCTCATATTAGAGGTCTTGAAAGTGCAACTGACATATGGAATGCTTTGGAGGAGCATTTCCAAAACACTACAAAGTCAAGGAAGGCATCTTTATGGGCAGAGTTTACTACCTTCAAGAAGAAGGCCTCTCAATCCATCTCAGACTATGTAACAAGGATGAAAGATATTGCAGATGCTTTAGGAGCTGTTGATGAAGATATTGAGGAGGATAAATTGGTAAGGCAAATCCTTACAGGGTTGAGAGGTGATGACAAATGGAAGCCATTTATTTTGTCTACAGAACTATCACTTGACCATTTCACTCCTGATTTAAATCAATTGTTAGGTCATATGCTAACATTTGAGCAGGATGTTAAAGGAGATGGTGACAAGAGTACAGGACATGCAATGTACTCAAAGGACAAAAAGAAGAATAGCAAAGGAAAACAACAAGCAGGTGAAGATGAAGGTACAACTACTCAAGCCAACTTCCTAAGAGGAAGAGGAGGTGGCAAAGGTAGAGGAAGAGGCAGGAACAACAAAGATGGAGGCAAAGCTTGCTGGATTTGTGGTAAGACAAATCACTTAGCTAATGATTGTTGGCATAATAATCAGAATAATAGTGGATACAATCAAAATTATAATTCAAGAGGAAGAGGTGGCAGAAATCAAAGAGGTAACTACAGAGGTAGAGGTGGAAGGAATTACTTTGGAAGAAATGCAGGTAGAGGATTCCAAAGTCAACAATACAACAACACCTACTACAATTATGCTTCAGATCAAAAGGAAGATTCAACATTGATAATGAATGCAACTTGTGAAAGGCAGAGTGAAGATCAAAGAGTCTTCTACATTGACTCAGGGTGTAGCAATCACCTGAGTGGTAACATATCTTTGATGACTGATTTGGAAAGTAAAGTTTTTAATCATGTTGTTCAAACAGGTGACAACACAAAGCATAATGTGAAGTCAATTGGATCAGTGAAGGCCAAGGATGGAAGCACCTTATTGAGTAAGGTTTTGTATGTTCCTACAATCCCTAAGAATTTGATAAGTGTAGGTCAAATTGTTGAAAAGGGATATGAAGTAAGGTTCACTAATGATGGAGTATATGTGGAAGACCCTAGCCAAGGGTATAAACAGATTGTTTCAGGGAAAAAGGAAGGAAGATTATTTACATTGAAGATTCAAGGCAACATTGGTCATGCTATGTTCACATATGGAGGTCATAAGATCTCTGAGTTAGATCTTTGGCACAAGAGGCTTGGACATTTCAATGAAAGAGGTATTAAAGATATGGTTAACAATGGTTCAGTGCTTGGATTGCCTAATGTTGCATGTCAACATATGACATACAAATGTGAGGCATGTCAATTAGGTAAGGCTCATAAACATTCCTATTCCAAGCATGGTTTTATGTACTCAGAGAAGCTTGAGTTGGTACACACAGATGTGTGGGGACCATCAAAAGATTTCAGTATAAATGGATCAAGGTATTATGTGATTTATGTTGATGATGCTACTAGGTGGATCACTATCTATGTGATCAAAGATAAGTCAGAAGTGTTTAATACATTTAAACACTATCATGTATATGCAGAAAGAATTACAGGTCATAAGTTGAAAAGACTAAGGTCAGATGGAGGGGGAGAGTATTTTTCAAATGAATTCAGTGATTACTTATGGAATGCAGGTATAAAAAGGGAAGTTACTTGCAGGTACTCTCCTCAACAAAATGGTGTTGCAGAAAGGAGAAATAGAACTCTTGTTGAGTTTGCAAGATCCATGATGAAGGAGAAAAATTGCCCTAATTATTTGTGGGCTGAGGCTATAAATACAGCCACTTACTTGGTCAATAGGTTACCATGTAAAGCCTTGCAGGGTATGACACCATATGAGGCTTGGTGGGGTAAAAGACCTACCTTGGATCATTGCAGAGTATTTGGGTGTGTGGCATATGCATATGTGCCATCACAATTAAGACACAAATTGGAACCCAAAGCTGAAAAGTATGTTTTTATTGGCTATGATGACAAGCAGATGGGCTATAGATTGTGGAGTCCATCAACAAAACAATTTATGGTTTCTAAGGATGTTACATTTGATGAACAAAGCACTTGGTATGCAGGTACAATCAACATCAATACAGGTGATGAAGAAGAAGTGAGTCAAAGAAAAGGTAAACTAAAAGTTCAGATATTTGATGACCAAGAGAATAATGAAGTGCAGGATGAAGTGGAAGAGACACCAAGATTTGATCCTGAATGTGAAGGACCAGAAACCTCAAGGAGTGGAGAACTCAGAAGGTCAACAAGAAACAGGTGGCAACCTACAAGGTATAGTTATGATACTTCATTTCTAGCCACAAAAGATTATGCTTACATGGTGAATATAGATGAAGACCCTT
>MU262769.1:32500-37500 GCA_020310875.1 Ceratopteris richardii
ATGAAGCGATTTCTAAAGTAGACTTTATGAAGAAGTAATTTCTTCACTCAGAGAAGTGATAGTGAAAGTTTTGATAAATGAATATAACATTTGTGTAAAGTTTGATCCATTACTGATATAGAGGTGTTCTTAGATAAGTATAGATCAAACCTTTGGATATTAAGAGGTCTCCAATAGTGGTATGAGAGCTCAAGGTGCAACACAAGTGAAGTAAAGGCATTGGAAGTGCCGACTGTGGAAGATATTGAAGTTCCTTCTAATTGGAGGTGGACAAAGCCAAATTCTTGGAGATAACCTGCAAAAGTACAAAGTAGCAGTTCAAAGGATCAAGAAGGATTAAAGATTCATATCAAAGGTACACTCTATTATCATAAACCATAGTAATTGCAGACACAGAAAGATCAAAGATGAGAGAAAGCTTGCAAATTGATAAGCTAGATAGGGAGAACTATCCAGCTTGGTCCATGAGGATGGAGGCACACCTCATGAGCAAAGATTTGATGGCATTCATTATAGGAGAAGAAGAAAAGCTAGAGTTTGAAGATCCTAGTGTTCCAACTAGGGAGGAACTTGTAGGTTTGAAAAATTGGATGAGAAAGGATGATCATGCTAGGAGCATCATTTACATGGCTGTAAATGATTATCTTCTACCTCACATCAGAGGATTAGAAAGTGCAACATATCTGTGGAATGCTTTGGAAGAGCGTTTCCAAAACACAACCAAGTGAAGGAAGTCCTCATTGTGGGCAGAATTCACAACTTTCAAGAAGAAGAGTTCACAATTAATTTCTGATTATGTGGCAAGGATGAAGTATATTGCAGATAGCTTGGGAGTAGTAGATCAAGACATTGAAGAGGATAAGTTGGTAAGGCAAATACTTATAGGGCTGAGAGGAGATGAGAAGTGGAAGCCTTTCATATTGTCCATAGAATTGTCACTAGATCACTTTACTACTAATCTTAATCAATTGCTAGGACACATGCTAACTTTTGAGCAGGACATTAAACGAGACAATGATAGGAGTGCAAGTCAACCTATGTACTCCAAGGACAAGAAAAAGAATGGCAAAGGGAAGCAGACAACTGATGATTAAGGAACTTCAAGTCAAGCTAACTTTACAAAAGGAAAGATGAACTTCAGAGGTAAAGGAAGAGGAGATAAGAACAAAGATAATATTAAAGCTTGTTGGATTTGTGGCAGAACCAATCATTTGGCAAATGATTGTTGGAATAACAATCAAAATGGTGAAAGTAATAACCAAAGCGTCAATCAAAGAGGTGGAGGAGGCAGAAACCAAAGAGGCAACTTCAAAGGAAGAGGTGGTAGGACATTATATGCTAGAGGAGGTGGAAGAAGTTTTCAATCTTAGTCCTACAACAACAATTATTATAATTATGCATCAGATCAGAAGGATGACATGACTCTCATCTTGAATGCAACTCATGAAGCAGTAGGAGAAGACCAAAGGGTGTTTTATATTGACTCAGGATCCAACAATCATCTGAGTGGCAATATATCATTGTTGAATGATATGGAAGCAAAGGTGAATGGACATACAGTTCAAACAGGAGATAACACTAAGCATAAAGTGGAGAGCATTGGATCACTTTATGTTCCTACTATTCCTAAAAACTTGATAAGTGTAGGAAAAATTGTGGAGAAGGGATATGAAGTCAAATTCACAAATGATGGTGTTTATGTGCAAGATCCAAATCAGGGATATAGAAATATCATTGCAGGTAAAAAGGAAGGAAGGCTATTTACTCTCAAAGTCCAAGGTAATGTGGGACATGCTTTATTTACTTATGGAAGTCAAAATATGTCTGAATTAGACCTATGGCATAAAAGGCTAGGTCATTTCAATGAGAGAGCCATAAAGGAAATGTCAAAGAATGATGTGGTGCTTGGTTTGCCAAATATTGAAGGGCAACATATGGTGTACAAGTGCGAAGCTTGTCAATTAGGTAAAGAACACAAAATTTCATACAATAAATCAGGGTACAAGTATTCAAATATGCTTGAATTGGTTCATACAGATGTGTGGGGTCCTTCAAGGGACTATAGCATAAATGGATCCAGATATTATGTGTTGTTTGTTGATGATGCAACCAGGTGGATTACTTTATATGTAATCAAGAACAAATCAGAAGTGTTCAAGGCATTCAAGCATTATCATGCTTATGCAGAAAGGATTACAGGACAAAAGCTCAAGAGGTTGAGATTAGATGGAGGGGGAGAATATTTCTCTAAAGAGTTTGATGATTATTTCTGGAATGCAAGTATTAAAAGAGAAGTAACTTGCACGTACTCTCCTCAACAAAATGGAGTTGCAGAAAGAAGAAATAGAACTCTTGTAGAGTTTGCAAGAGCAATGATGAAAGAAAAGAATTGTCCAAATTACTTATGGGCAGAAACTATCAACATTGCAACATACCTTGTGAATAGATTACCTTGTAAATCTTTGAATGGAAGAACACCTTATGAAGCATGGTGGGGTAAAAGACCTACTCTTGATCATTGTAAGGTATTTGGATGTTTAGCATATGCTTATGTTCCTTCACAATTGAGACATAAGCTAGAACCCAAAGCAGAGAAGTATGTGTTTATTGGGTATGATGATAGACAGATGGGTTACAGATTGTGGAGTCCATCCACAAAGCAATTTCTTGTTACCAAAGATGTTACATTTGATGAGCAAAGTACATGGTATACAGGGTCAACAAATGATTATGCAGATGTTAAAGAAATACAAAGGAAAGGGAAGACAAAAGTAAGTGTGTATGAAGAAGATATTGATGATGTTGATTATAAAAGTAAATTGCAGGACAATGTTGAAGATGGGCCAAGATTTGATCCAGAATCAAATGTGGCTGAAACTTCAAGAAGTGCAGAGGTCAGAAGATCCTTGAGAGAAAGAAAAGAACCTATCAGGTATAGCTATGATACATCTTTCCTAACAACAAAAGATTACGCTTACATTGTGAAGACAGAAGAGGATCCAATCACATATGAAGAAGATAAAGGTAAACAAAATTGGGAGAAGGCAATGCAAGAAGAGTATGATGCTCTACTTGAAAATGAAACATGAGAGTTGGTGCCAAGACCAAAGAATCAGAAGGTCATTGGATGTAAGTGGGTATATAAAACAAAAAGGTTTGCAGATGGAAAAGTGTCTAGATACAAGGCTAGACTTGTGGTTAAACCTTATGCCCAAACTTATGGGGTAGATTATGATGAAACCTTTAGTCATGTTGCTAAGATGTCTACAATTAGATCATTGATTGCTATTGCTGCTTGTAAAGGATGGAAGTTATCACAATTAGATGTGAAGAATGCATTCCTGAATGGAGACATTGCAGATGAAGTGTACATGGAGCAAGAAAAAGGCTTCATGGATTCAAATGGATCAGATTATGTGTGTAAGCTCAAGAGAGCTTTGTATGGTTTGAAGCAGGCCCCAAGAGCATGGAATTACAGGCTTGTTAAGTTCTTGAATGAATGTGGATTTCAAGCATCAAAGGTAGATAGTAGCTTGCTAGTGAAGGCAAGTGAAAATGGACACATATACATGTGTATTTATGTTGATGATATTATTATCATAGGTACAGATGCTCAAGGAATCAAGGAGCTTAAGAAAAAGATAGAGAAGGAGTTTAAGATAAGTGATTTGGGAAAGTTATCTTATTTCTTAGGAATGCAGATTGTGTATACTCAACATGGAGTATATGTTACACAAGAGAGATACTTGAAGAATCTTCTGGTCAAGTTCAACATGGAGGATTGCAAGCCTTCAACCACACCATTGGAGGTAAATCATAAGTTGAGCAGATATGGAGGTGAATAATTCAATTATATGAAGAAATATCAAAGTTTGGTAGGTAGTCTAATCTATGCTACCTTGACAAGGTGAGATCTATCATATGCAGTAGGTGTGTTGTCACAATTTATGCATTGTCCAAAGAAGACTCATTGGATTGCAGCTCAAAGGGTACTCAGATATATCAAAGGAACCCTAAGTGAAGGTTCGTACTATGGATTTACTTCTGATACAAGAATCAAAGTGTTTAGTGATGCAGATTGGGAAGGTGATTCAGATGATAGAAGGTCTACTCATGGGTATCTCTATTATATTGGAGATAAATTAGTTTCTTGGTGCTCAAAGAGGCAACATACAGTTGCTTTGTCATCTACAGAAGCTTAGTATAAAGGAATGGTAGAGGCTGCAAAAGAAGTGATATGGTTAAAGACTTTCTTGAAGAGTTTTGAACCTGATCAGAGTACTCCAATTATTTTTGGAGACAATATGAGTTCATTATATTTGGCAACTAACCCTGTTTTTCATGCCAGAGCTAAGCATATAGAGATTCAGTATCATTTCTTGAGGGAAAAGGTACTTCATAAAGGGATTGAAGTGTTGTATACTCCAACAAAAGAGAAGGTTGCAGATATGTTGACAAAAAGCTTGGATGGACCTAAGCTACAGAGGTTCAAAGAGATGGCAGGAGTAAAGAAGAATGGAATAATCACAATTAGTGATTGAGGGGGAGCTGTTGGAACAAAACAATAAAAAATTGATGATTACAAAGATCTTGAACCACGTTAATGATCAGTTTGAAGTTCAAGAAGTCATTTGAGAAAGTGAAGAGATTTCAGAATGATAACTTGTATACATATGTACATTACAAAGTGGAAATTCTTGTCCTATGAATATAGATAATCCTTAGGATGGTAAGGACTAATGTAATAGATGCGGGATAAGTCTAGAATCATATGTATATAAGTCAGTGATGTAAAGAAATACATGAGAGAGTCATTAGAAGACGAGTGTCATAGAGATAGATGAGAAGAAAGTCATCTTCAGAAAAATAGCGATGAGTATTCGTAGATTTCTCTCAGTCTGATCATGTGGATCAGAAATCCTTTTGTACACATCTAATCTAGAAGCTATTGAAGCTATATTCAAACTTTTATGGTCTAATTCTTTTCATGCTATGAGTAT
>MU262769.1:45000-57354 GCA_020310875.1 Ceratopteris richardii
AAATCAACATAAGTTGAATATTTTCTAAAAACATGTCCAGATGATTTCTAGGTCCATATTAAACCATTCTTGTTTCAGTTTCCGAAGGTAATTTCCAAAAATGATTCCAACACTTACCAAATTTATTTCACATAGTTTTTTCGTTTTGCCAACATACATTGTTACTATCTGCACCTTATCCCAATCAATATCTAAGGACTATCTCTCTTTTCTGAGTCTTAACAATCCCACAAACTTCATCCAAGTTAGCAACTGTGCTTTATTCCAAGATATTCCATATAAACATATTCCCATTGATAGGAGAGCAAACAATACCAAATTTGTCGAATATTTTCATATATCTGCTTGATATGACGCTTGAATAACATTGTAAATTATTAAAAACTAATCGTTAGACGTATTGAGGATAGTTGAACATTGTAAATGATTAAAATTTCATACATGTTAAGTATAATAGCTCTTATATGGATCAAATAGATGACAAATAAACCATACCGATCAATAGATGACCAATAAGAAGACATCAGGGGAAATAAGAACTTGGGATGAAGACTAGAACCAACGATAAGAATTGGATTGGGTGTAGTAGATGATGATGACACCATTGCTAGTCTAGGAGAGTGATAATGAGAAACAAAATCTAGTAGAATGATTATGAGAGATAGAGTAAAACAAAGCTTAGAGGGAACATATCATAGATTATCAAAACAAGGTCAATACACCTATAATCTTACATCTACATTTAACATTTGGAAATCCCTTAGAGGTACATCTACACGTGTCTTTCTCATAAAAGTACATGAGAGATTTACCAATTCCATGAAGACACCACCTTAGAGAATTGTGCAATGAGCATAAAGCTCAACAATAATCAAAAAGTGCAATTATGTGGGTAATCACAAGATTACCCATGATGGTCATGGTAACAAGGCCAAACAGTGGTCTCTAATGTCATTACAGATTTAAATTGTGTGTATGCACTATTGCCTATTACAAACCATATGGATTCATTGTGTTCAGGGTCTTCTTCACAAACTTCGACCAATCTCATTCAAAATGGGTTAGATACCACATACTACCATAACAAAAGATTTATATGGGGTGTAATTTAGGGGTAGTACAAAGTAAATCTTTGATTTTCAAGTAGAATTTATCCTACCTTTGGAAGTATTTAGATCATCAATATTCCATCAAGGTTTAGATAGTGATGTCTCTTGTCAAAGCATAGATAAGGATTATATTTAGGGATAGGATACTCTATTTGTTAAAGAAGTATGTTGTATGTATGTATGTACATACCTATGTATTTTGTATGTACCTATGCACGTATGCATGTATGTATGTATCTATGTATGTATTTATCTATGTATGTATCTATGTATGTATGCATGCATGCATGCATGTATGCATTTATATTTGTGTGTATGTTTGTCTATTTGTTTGTTTGTATGTATGTATGTATGTATGTATGTATGTATGTATGTATGTATGTATGTGTGTATGTGTGTATGTATGTATGTATGTATGTATGTATGTATTTATGTATGTATGTATGTATGTATGTATGCATGTATGCATGTATGCATGCATGCATGTATGTATATGTGTTTTGATGGGGGATGATTCTAACACCCCAATGCAACAATGGAAGATGCCTACCCTCCACTAGGCCTACAAACAATGATTTATGCTTATTGTTCTGACGTTTTCTCTGCACATATACAAAGACTTAAAATGAAACTTTGAAGACTTAAGTTAGACTCTACAAGCTACCCAAAAAGCTTTAAACCATACAAAATAGATATTCTAGCTAGGAGAACCATCCACTGCAAAACAGGCTACCTGTTTGCAACACTCTCTACCTCTGTGCAGAGATATAACTTAACAAACTTAGCAATTTCTCACAGCTCACTTAGGAAATGAATTTGAAACTTTGGCACACTTTTGGGCACTATAGGAGAGACCAAATGAAGTTTTAAATCAATGAATGAGTACAATCAGATTTGGTACAATTAGATTTGGAAAAGTCTCACTATACCTCACTATAGTGCAATCTGGTACAATTAGATTTGGAAAAGCCTCATTACACTTCTAGATGGAGAGGAGCAAAATCATGTAGAAATGAGCTAAGCAAGTAAGTGTACTACTTGCTGGAGTTTATGACTTCACTAAACTGAGTGGATAACTCATGGAATGCATACAACACAAGAAACAAAGGTGGGATAGTGCTTATATAGAGTTTTACATTTCCTACAATCTAGCTAACCACCCACCAATAAGTGTAGGTGCACTTTTTGGTGGGTGATTGATGAGATTTGAATTGCATTGAGTTTCATGGAGCTTCTAACTTGATTCTGTGACTTTGGATCCTCCTTTTTTATTGGTCCACTTGTAAAAATCATGGATGAGTCCTTTTGCATGGTTGAGACTTGATTTTCAACACTCTCCCTCAAGTCTCAATGCCTAGATCCTTCATTCCAATACATGCCTTGAAGTGTTGTAGCTTTATGCCATCCAAAGCTTTGGTAAATATATCTGC
Source organism: Ceratopteris richardii (assembly GCA_020310875.1). Classification (NCBI taxonomy): domain Eukaryota; kingdom Viridiplantae; phylum Streptophyta; class Polypodiopsida; order Polypodiales; family Pteridaceae; genus Ceratopteris; species Ceratopteris richardii. The sequence goes on from MU262769.1 coordinate 47,540, forward strand.
ACATTGGTCCTTTGTATTGACATGCTCCACCTTGACATCCTTTGACATGATCTTCTCTCAAATAAAATGGTAATGCACTTCTATATGCTTCGATCATGAAGGGAACACCAATTAGGCCTGCATACATGATGTGGAAACCTCTCATATTCAAAGCCTTGGGGTTGATCCATGAAGGCTACGTCTTCAAGCTCTCCATTTAGGAAAACATTCTTCACATCCAACCGGTACATCTTCCAACATTTTGATGCTGGAATTGCAATCAAACATCTTATGATGGACATCTTAGCTATTGGACTAAAGGTTTCCTCAAAGTATATGCCATAGGTTTAATCAAAACCTATCTGCATGCCTCTTTACCTTGTACACCCATTTTTTGCCAATGCCTTTCATGTCCTTTGGTCTTGGCACCAATGATCGAGTATCATTTTCTTCAAGTGCCTTGACTTTCTCCTCCATGTTTCAATCCATTCCCTATGCTTATTTGCTTCTTCAAAAAGATTTGGTTCTTCACAAGCTATAACTTGACTCATGTAGGCATAATGTGTTGCAATGAATGAATCATAAGTTAACCTTTGAATAGGGTATTTAACCATATTGGATGACCTTACATCATCATAAGGTGGTATGAATCTCCTCCTCCTTATTTTATATGCTTTAAATCCTAGAGTTTCTAATTTCTCTACATCGTCATCACTTATATAGTCCATGTCTACCCATCGATGGTCTTCATAATTTTCCTTTTCCTTTCCTTTGCTACTTCTTTCACTTGAAAGGGCTTCATTCCTTGTTGTTTCATGCCAAGCTAATTTATTACTCTCCTTTGATGGTGTGCTTGAAGTGGTTGGACCATTCATCTCCATGCTTTGTTATTGCTCTTTGAACTTCTTCTTGGCTTCATATGCATTATCAACCTATAAGACATGTTTGCTACCATATCAAGGTAGCAACTCATGAAATATTACATCCCTAGACACCTTAAGCTCTTTGGTGCAAGATTTATAGCATCTCAAACCCTTTTTCTCTGAAGAATGTCCAAGAAATATACACCTATCTGCCTTCCGATAAACTTGTGTCTCAATTCTTGAGCTATGTGAACATAACACAAACAACCAAATACTTTGAGGTGTGAAAGGTTGGGTTTCTTACCACACCAATCTTCATACGTTGTAACTCCATGTACTCCTAAGGTTGGACACTTATTCACAATGTATATGGTTGTATTTGCTGCATCAGCCCAATAAGAAATAGGAACATTCATTTCATTTAACAAAGCTCTAGCCAATTCTGCTATATATATGTTCTTTCTCTCTACCACACCATTTTGTTGAGGTGTATACCTACAAGTGAATTACCTTTTGATGCCATTTTCATGTAGAAAATCTAAAAATTCATTTGAAAAATAATCTCTCCCTCCATCCGATCTGAGAGTCTCCATCCGATCCGATCTCCCTCCATCCGATCTTGTCTCCTACTCCACTGCATTCTTGAACCTCTTGAAATGATAAAACACCTCTAACTTTGACTTCATGCAACACATTCAAAAAAACCTTGAATGATCATCCATAAATGTGAAAACATATATGTTACTTCCAATGGATGGCTCCCTTGTAGGTTCCCATACATCTGTGTGTATGAGATTCAACACTTCATTGCTCAGATGTGCTCCCTTCTTGAATGGCAATGTGCTTTGTTTCCCTAATTGAAAAGAATGGCACAAATGTGCATATTCTAAGATGTAAGATCAGGTGGACCACTCACCAAGCCCTTCCTTTGCATTTCCTTCATCAGTTGTAAGTTTATGTGCCCAATTCTTTTATGCCATAAGTCAATTTTTGCAATCTATTTGTTTCCAATTGATAAGTAGACAGTGTGAGGGGTTGATGGCTTTACCTCCATGGTGAAGAGTCTTCCTTGCTTCTTTCCTTTTGCTATGAGCTTGTAGTCCTACATAGGGTCTTCAACAAAACATCCTTGATCATTGAACCTCACCTCATAACCTCTTTCAACAATTTGACCTACCAAAATTGGTGATGGCTGGCACATGCAACACATCCTTCAACACCTTGGAGCTTTTAGATCCATTCAATGCAACATCTCCCACATGTAATTTTGTGCTCAATTTCATCCCCTGTCTCTACATGTCCTTTAGGGATGGGTGAATGTAAATTAAACAAAACATCTTGGAACTCATATGTTTGCTATAGCCACTCTCAATGTACCATGTAAAATCTGAATTCACTCTTTCACTTGACCCATACATCATAAACAAGTTCTCAATTTCTAAATTTTTTGAGGTAGTAGCATAATTACCTTGGTTCCTTTTGTATACTTGTTTGCATCCTCCTTTGGACCAACAATCTCTTGCATAATGGCCCGATTTTCCATAATTGTAGCATTCTCCATTGGATGCTTCTCTTCCATGTGATTTTCCTCCTCTTCAGTTACTCCTTCCTCTTCCTCTTGATCTATAGCTTTGGTTGGAGCCTTCTTGGTTGCTTGAGCTTGAGTTTGAACTTCCTCTCCCGTTGCCTTGGGAGTGTCCACCTCTTTTGCCTTTGCCTCTACCTACATTGAAAACTTGGGCTTGGCTCCCCTTTTATTATGAGCCTCCTCGGTTCATCTCCTTGGTCACCATCAATGTGACTAATTGATCAAATTTTGATGGGGAATCCCTCACATAAACTGATGTGGTGAATTCTTTCCACCTTTCATCCTCTCTCAAGCCATTAAGAGTGTGTGCAATAAGATCGTCATCTTTGATTGGGCTCCCAATTGAGCCTAGGGCATCTATAAGCTCCTTAACCTTCAAAATGTACTCATTTATGTTAGTGCTTGGTGCTTTCCTAAGATTATTTAGCTCATTCTTGAGTTGAATCTCCCTTGCCTTGGTTGATAAAAAGTACAATATCTCCAAGGTCTCCCAAACCTTCTTGGATGTGTCCAAGTCTTGTATATACCCTATCATGCTATTGCTTATATGTTGGGATAAAATGAATATGAATCTCCTATCCCTTTCTATCCATTAAGTAAGTGCCTTGAACTTCCCTTTAAGTGGTGGGTCACGTGCATGAGGCATTGGCTATGTGCCACTCACTAATCCCCACCAATCCTTTTCCCATAAGGTAGTTGCTAGCTCTAAATTTCCATGGTTGATAATTGTCTTTCTCTAACTCTATTTGTGCATCATATGCAACCATATGGAGCTCTAAGATGCTCTTCTAAGTGGAAAACTTATGGAATGCATACAACGCAAGAAACAAAGGTGGGATGGTGCTTATATAGAGTTTTATGTTTCCCACAATCTAGCTAACCACCCACCAATGAGTGTAGGTGCACATTTTGGTGGGCGATTGATGAGATTTAAATTTGATTGAGTTTGGTGGTGCTTCTAACTTGATTCCATGACTTTGGATCCTCCTTTTTTATTGTTCCGCTTGCAAAACTCATGGATGAGTCTTTTTCATAGTTGAAACTTGATTTTCAACATGTTTGTGTGTATTTTTGTCTGTTTGTTTGTATGCATGTATGTATATATGTATGTATGTATGTATGTATGTACGTATGTATGTATGCATGCATATCTCTATGTGTGTAAAGGTTTGCATCCTTGCATGGAAATATGGAGATACAAAAAAAGAAACCAGATTATATAAAATAAGAATCACCATGCATGCATTTCTTTTAATATTTTGATTATAATTTACAACTCAATAATCAATGCTCTAGATACATGCAGGCATGCATCTATGAGGGGAAGGTCTGGATGATATATATGTAATATCAAAAGACCTTTCTTACATGAGCAAGTTGTGGACAAATTAAATGAGTTATTATATTATCATTGAATTCATCTTATTAATCGATCATATCCATGTTGCAATGGCAAGACCCATAAATTGGGAATTTCTCTATCATTTAGATTAAAAAAACCATCTTGTATGGATCAGATAGATGGCAATCTAATATCAATTGTAAATCCTTTGCATCATCTATGCAAGAAAGATACGTGAATTGATTAAAATAATGAGTTTCAACATACATCAAATAAATGAAAATCTAATGTGAAACCTTGTTTAACTTAAGATTACAAAATGTATAGTATTTTCAAATCACTACATTAAAACCATATAAATAATACATTCAAAGTGTGCATGGAAACACAAGCATCTAGTGTAGAAACGACAATGAACATGTGATTTTTTGACTCCTCTTGTAATGTGAGCCATTGATGTACATGTTGGAAGACTCGTTGGTGGAATTTAGTCAATATGTGCATCTATAGCCCCATTACTAGCACAATTGGTACACCAATCAGATAGAGCATCGATAACACAATGGGCAAGCACATCAAAATCAGAGTGGTAGCCATTTCCACAGTCCATTATTAGACACATTGGTAGGCCTATTGGGAAACGCATTGGTAGCTTAAGAAAATCAGTAAAAAATGATGCCAAAGTTGCATGTGTAGGGTTTACACATACATATAGAAAACTCATTCGCTACATGTATTGTTGAATGCATAGCAATTGCATTGACTAGTTATGCATGTTGGAACATCAAGATTACACTATGCATGAGGTGGATTTGATCTACATCATCCTTTGGATTATGTCAAAAAAAAATCCATTGATGAGTTCTTTTATTTATGCTCATTTATTCTTTTTTTTTTTAAGTTTTTATGGGTATTTTACCAATGTAAAAGCCTAGATCTTGACACATGTAAAAGGAGAAAAGTGGAGCTCAAACTCCACGAATTTGAGATGGTTGATTTTGACAATCAATCAATACCTAAAAGTTGATCAAATTAGATCTTAACTTTTCCTAGATTCTAGGAAATTGAATTGATTCTCTTCAACAACCTTCCCCTCCTTCATTTGAGTTCAAATCCACCTGTAGAAGTCGTGGAACACTTCAAGATTCTATATAAATACTTCAAATCACTTGTACAATACATGGAAGTAATATACATACACTTTTGGTCATCATTGGCTTGCTCCATTTCTCTGCACCATCTTCTTCAAGAATAGTGAACTTGCAAAGGTTGCTGCTCTGTCTAGAGAGCTCCAAATTGGAAGAGCAAGCATGCATTGGAAAGTTATTGGTGTATAATGTATATGTGCAAATGCTCAAAGCATTTGGCTTAGTATATTTTGATAAATGTCAATTTTACTATCTTGGGTTCTATCTCTATGTAGCCTTGAAAAATAGGGGGTACCTCGGTTGAGTGTCAAGTTCATTCCACAAGCATACCTTGCTTATTACTTGTACTCTTGTGGCATTCTAGAAACTCAATCCTATTTGTATCATTCCTGCAAAAGGAATCTTTTCAATTGTAATCATGTTGGCTTCTATGAGCATTTGCGGTTGATTGTTTCATCCAAAGATAACAACTTTTTTGAGCTAGTCAATGTGAAAACCTATCTCTTTTGTATCAAATCTTTCTTCGTGATGCTCCAAAGTAGATAGTGGATTTTATTGCACTAATCACATGCGTATAAGGTCTATTTGAGTCTCCATAAGCTCAAGGGCCGGTCTTGTGCTGGTTGGTTGGACCAAACTTCATCACTTTACGACTCACTTTTCTACCTCCTACAAGTGTCTCCAAGTTCTCTCAATTCACACATAGACATGCATATACCTTGATAGTTGTTCACTTACACATATACATACCTGCACATCACATGAAGTACATGTGTATACTTGGATACAGACACCTAGAACGTGGCCACATATCCTCACATACTCACACACATACAATGTATAGACTTATTTAAACATACATACAAGCTGAAGTTTGCATGTGTAGTTGCTTCATTTTTGTGGGGGGTTTTACTTTTAGGAGTTTTGTTTTCTATGACTCTCAATTTTTGTTGCTCTTTGTTTTCATCTAATGGGCTAAAGATTTATATTTTCTTTTGGACTTCCCTATGTTGGGATTGGGTTCTAGTCACTGCTTGCATTGGTGTTGACTAATAGTAGCCCATTTAGGATGATCCTACTATCTAAATGATGTTTATCTTAGTGGTCTTTCCTTTGTTAGGATTTTTAGAGAAATTCCTAAAGGGATGCTCTTTTCCATAGTCAAGACAAATCATGACTTAGCTTTAATACTAGGATTATAATTAGAGAAATGAGGAAAATCACAAATACAATGGCCCAGTACAATTGTAAGATGGTCTCTTGTAGAACACTCTCTATTTTGTCTCATAGGAGGTCTAACAGTAGTGTATGAAACATTAGAATAGTTTTCCTCTTATCTTTGATTTTAATCAAGATCTTGACCATAGCAGTAGTCCATCATAAGAAGAAACGTAGTCCGATTGTGTCTCTTCATATAATGTTACTCCGCTCCAAGATAATCATAGAAATGCTCTTGCACCTCTAGAGGTGGTGCAAAATTGGGCACTATGGCTTGCTCTTTGTTATCCTTAAGAATAATGTACTTTGCAAGAACAACATTCTATGGTGGAGGGGGTTATTTTCCTAGGATAGGCTGATGTGGAGTATGTTCTACCCACTTGTGCAATAGATGCCGAATAATATTTCCAATGATTGTAATCTCCTCATGGTCCATGAGGCACATTTGGATACATCGTTAGTTGATATACAACATGTTTTCTGGCATATAGCCGATTGTAATGACAATCAGTAATGGTGTGATTTGTAAGTTTCTCAAAATACTAAAAATATTGTGATTCTACTCTATCCACATGAGGTTGAGCTTTCCCAAAAGTACAATTTTGAATTAGATTGTCCTATTTGCATTGGTAACATCTTTTGAGTGGATGCACATGTTGAGGTGCAACCTTGTATACTCAATTCTCTGATGGTTGTCAAGCTCCCAACATCTTAGCAAGTTCATCAATAGAGGTTAGGAGCAATTCACTACTAGAAGAAGAGTCTAAATTGGCGTGTACTTGTGGAAGCTTGAGTCCTTTCCCTAGATTTTCTTCCCAAACTATGCACTCTTTCATACATGCATCTAGATTTTGCAAGCACTTTATGTAGACAAATGCCCATAATTCAGTGCTAATAAAACCATCCAAGTAGATAGAAGTCCTCTTTCTTTTGGGAAGGAAGCTCCCTATATATACATCTATCTACGTATTTTTTGAATCTACGAGCAGAAATCCTCATAGTTTCATGACTTGTTTTGCTTCTTAGCCCAACGGAAAGATGATTGTGGAAGCCTGTATTTTGCTCAAAACCCCTCGCAATCGGTCTACTTGGATTACCTAGAGCCCACAATTATCTCGCAATGGATTCTTCCTATGTCTATGCACTAGCTCATATATTCCCGGCAAACGCACCAAAATGTTTGCCCTATACCCCACGAGAAAATGCCTTACACGTACCTATACCTTGCCAAATTTATTTGTGCTCTGTCCCTTTTCTCACTTTAAGTCCACAATTGCATCCAAATATAGTTGTGAAGTGGGAGGAATGGGGACCGGAATGTTCACACACACAAGGATCCAATCTACAAGGATCACTTCTCACAATTTCACTTCCCACTCTCTCTACTCCTTATTCATACACACTTCTCATGCACAAACACTCTCTTTCACTTTCCCATGCGAGGGGTTTGAGCAAAATACAGGCTTTCTTCCTATCAACTCCTCTTCTCAGCTTATGGGAGCCTTCCCCTTTCCTCTGCTTTGCCTTCATTTGCAACCGCAAGGAGGACTTCACTGCCAGCACGAAAAGGGACCCCTCTCTGCATGAAGCAATCGAGTCCCTTCCCAACCCGGAGCTCCCCGTACTTCCTGCCCTGGCTGAGCGTGTGGTATGAATGGCCTTGCCCCCCTTCTTCTCTTGTCCAGAGCGAGAGCCTGCAGCTGCCAAAAAAAACTCCCACCCGCCAGAGAGAGCTCCCCCTTATCTGTCCCTCGGCTCCCCTTATCTCTTTTGCCAAAAACAAAGGTGGGCTGGATCCGAAGAGGATAGAAATTAAATCAGCTGATGGGCCGTTTTGAATGCCCTTACTTAACATGACCAGGGTATCCTTCTCCTTTTATATATCACCTCATTGGCCAGTTTCTCAAGACGAAGTGGTGAATTCCATCCATCTTCTGGTACATCATCAACTGCAACTACAATTGAGGTATCCTTAACGCGATATACAATGCCCTAACCAAGAGGCATGCTATTAGATTCAGCCTTGTTTGGCTTCAAAATCACCACATCATGAGAAGTGAACTTGTGGGAGAAAGAAGCCCTTCTAGCACTACATCCTAGTGCTTCTCTTCGTCATAACACCCACTTTTCCTTCAAGATACCTCTGATTAACCATGTATTCTGCACCCCAAAAGCATATTAGTGCATAAAAATCGACCATTTCTTGAGCTAACATGACTATATTACTTGAAGCTATGGATAAAAGAAGAGGTATCTAGTATGTTTTTCTATCCAACGGTTGGAACCAAGTCCATGTACCTCGTACTAATGTGAGTCCAAATTCTTGATATAGTGTGAGAAAATTAATCTTTTTCTATACTCAAAGTACCATGTGATCATAAGGATCTGTAGTGCTAGCATAGTGATTTTTCATGCACTTAGCAACTTGAGAGAATTGAAACCTTCTACCTAAGTCCTATGGTGTTATAATTGGAAATGGAAAGAAATTTTATTGTATGGTTTGTGTATTAAGAGGTCTCTACCCATTTGGAGGCCAAAATTGAGGATTGGGGTTTCCTAATCCTAAAGAAACTTCGAATGTATTATCTAGGCTTACTCAAAAACCGGGATTGCTCCTTGTCCAGTTTTTCGTCTCTTGGAAGTCTCCACTAATCTCAAGTTCTCCTTGGATCTTTTTCTCCTTCTTCTTTGGAGAGAAGACTGGTCGTCCAAGGTATGTATGTTTTTCTTCTCCTCTTAAGACAATTTTGAATGCTCTTTTTGCGTTCTATCTATGTAAGTCATCAAAATCTCATTCTCTAAATCCTTCATCTCTTAGACAATGATAGAAATTGATCCCAACTCACATGGATATCTGTAAGTCCAAAGAGCTAGGTGAGTTCCTATGACAAGTTGGACTTCCTCAAGCTTAGAAGCTATCGAAACTCTATCCGCACAAAGTATCCTACATAAGATGGATTTTCCATGAGGAGTTGTGAATAACTCCTCTACACCATCTCAGTCCTTAATCTATAACTCTCCCATATCATTGGTATGATTGGGATTGTCACAAACCACATACACGGATACTTTTTTTATCAAGGTAATGCACTTCTATGAAATTGACAATCAGCTTCTTCGATGGATTAGATGCATTGGAAAACTGGAATCTAATGACATTATGATTGAATCTATAGGGAGATCATACTAAAACATAAAGGACTAGATGGCTTTCATAAGACCTAAGGGTTTATTAGGGCCTTAGACAAAGCCATTAAGAGAGCCATAATAATAAATACACCTAAGACTTTAGAGGAGGTGATCAAGTACACTCAAATCTATGAGGATCGTAACCATCCTAAGTATACTCCTATGAAGATGGATCAGTGTCTCAAACCTCTTAGTATAACCAAGTTCAAGAAAAAGTATCAATGGGGAAAAACGAAAACTTTATTAAGAAACAATGATCACAAGGGCCTAAGTTACCTACTTAGCCATATGAGAGGGCCAAGATAGAAAATTGTGTTTTTAGGTGTCTATCTCCTAGCCATGCATAGTGGAACTATCCACTCAGGAAGTGGAAGAGAAGAAGGGAGGCGCACAGAGTAGTACAACCTTGCTAAGGGCAAAAAGGTAGTCCACCTAGTGCTATAAGGGAGTGGAAGTGATGCATGAGGACATTGAGCACACATGTTGTT
>MU262770.1:0-35000 GCA_020310875.1 Ceratopteris richardii
GTGTGCTCTGCTATTTTTTGGGCATTGATTTTATATATACAAAAATAGGTTATGTATGTTGCAAAGGCAATGTGCCTTGACTATGCTGCAAAAGTATGATATGGATTATTGTAAGGGGATTTCTTTGTCATTGGATTAGATCTCAAGTTGGATACTACATCACATGAAGCCTGGAAAATGGTACTATGTACAAGAAATTGTTGATATATCTCACAATTACAAGGCCTCACCTAAGCTACAATATTGGTTTTGAAAGTCAATTTATGGTTTCCCAAAAAACCACATTTAGATGATGTGAGACATACTCTACATTATGTGAGTGCTACTTTGGATTATGCATTGTTTTCTGAAGCTAGCGCAAAATTACAGGTTCATGGCTACAACGACATAGATTGGGCTAGTAGTATTCTAGATAGAAGATCTACTAGTGGCTTTCTATTCTCACTTGACAGTGCAACTATTACATTGAGAAGAAAGAAGCAACCCACTATTGCTTTGCTGAGTCATAGGCTAGAGGTGTTGCAATGGGAGCATGCAAAGCTTCATGTCTAGACATGCTACCTACAGATTTAAGTGTGGAAGTGCAAATTCTATCATCATTTATTGTGATAATCTTAGCAGCATTCAGTTAGCATGACATCCTGTTTTCATGCTAGAACAAAGCATAGCAAAGTACATTATCACTTCATGAGAGAAAAGGTATTAGCAAGTGATATTGATCTTCTTTATGTGAGGACAGATGAGCAAGTTGTTGATATTTTTACTAAAGCACTTGGACTAGAGAAGCTGAAGATGTTTTGGAAGAGGTTTGGATTACAAAACATGACGTTGAGCTTGGGGGGGAGTGTTGAGATATCAAGCTCAACATGTGATGATTGGGATGACATGCATGTTTTTTTTCATTTTTCTAACATGTATAGTGGTCATGTCAGTATATATCATAAACACTTTAGTGAGCTTTACTAGATTTATCTACCAAGAGTGATGTCACATTTTTCATACCAGCTCACTCATTTGTGGACATTATGATTTTCCTTATGTATTGATCTTTATTCTTGCACCATTTGTATTGTTGTTTTAGGTCAATCTTGTATATTCCTTTTATGTAATAAAACAAGAGAAGAAGATCATTCTTTCTTGCCTCAATTTGTTTGTGCTCCTCTTGAGTGTGAGAGTGTGTGAGTGAGCTCTCTTCCTTATCTCCTTACTCTTGATAGGAGTTTCTCTTCAAAGTCAATCCCTTGGGCTTGTGCGTACCCTTTAGCCACAACTCTTTCTTTATACTCTTTGATAGCTCCATCAGAGTTTTTCTTTACCTTGTATATCAAGCTTGATACATTGATCTTCATAGATAAGGTCCTGGGCATTAACTCCCAAGTATGGATTTCCCAAGGCTTCAATCTCTTCCTCTAGGGAGTTCATCCATTCTAGTTTCTTCTTTGCTTCGTCATAAGATGAGAGCTCTTTAGAGTTTGAATTCTATGCTAGATAGATAGAGTGTTAGTGACGAATCATGTGTCATGGCCATACCTTTCTGGCTTCTTCTTCTCTCTAGCTGGCCTTCTAATAGTTTGTTGAGAGGATTCTGCTACATGCCTCAACTCTAGCATTTTAGCTTTGCCTTTGGAGTTCCTTGAGGTAAATTATCCTTCGAGTCTTATGATTATCTTTTGAGTAACTTGATGCTTCAATTGTGTTTTCATTCTTGCTTGATAGAGTTGCAAAGTCTTCCTCTAGGTCATAAAGTAGCTTAATTTTCCTACAATCATCTTCAAATGATGAATTCTTTTCATCAAACAGAACACCTTGAATTATTATGAACCCTTTGTTGGTGGGACTATATAATCTATAATCTTTCTGATTTAGTTTCGTAGCCTATGAACACACACTTCTCTGCCTTAAGGTCCAATTTACCTCTTATCTATGAAGGTATATGTGCATATGCAATGCACCCAAAGATCCTCCAATGATCTAAGCTAGGTATTCTTCCATTCCATGCACCATATGGTTTCATACCATCGAGGACTTTGGTGGTCATATATTTATCAAATAGGTGCCAATAGATACTTCCTCTACCCACAAGTAGTTAGGTAGTTGCTTCTCATTGAGCATCAACCTTGCAGCCTCCACAATGGTCCTATTTTTTCTCTATGTCATTGCATTTTCCTCACGAGTGTATCTGGTGGTGATTTCCCTTTTGATCCCTCTCTCTTGAAGATAAGAATTGAATTCATGGGAGAAGTATTCTCCCCCTTCATCTAACCTTATTTTTTTTAGGGTTTCACATGTTTGATTATCCACAAGAGTGAAGTACATTTTAAAGCATGAAAAAACTTCATCCTTATGCTTCATGAAATATAAGATACCCCATTTGCTACAACTATCTATGAATGACACATAGTACTTTGATCCACAAATTGAAGGTTCTTTGCTTGGTTCCCAAGCATCTAATGTAGCCTTTCTTGGTTGGGTACAGAGAAAACCAAAGCCATGCATAAACTAAACCAATTGTTAATTGAAGCTCCAATTCTGAAATACATGGACTATTCAAGACAAAAGCCTATTATTTTGACTATTGATACTAGTCCTATTTTTATATGCTAGGTCATAGTTCAAGATGATGATGAGAGGTAGAGATAAATAGTTTTCTTTGGTGTAAAAATATTAGGTAATACTTAGAGAAAGTATCCAATCTAATGCTAACATGACGTTACTAAGCAGAGTCCTTCACCCACCTACCATCACAATGAACCTTATTAGTGTAGGTCAGATTTTTGAGAAGGTTTGCAGGTAAGTTTTACGAAGCATGCACCATATGTTGAGGATCAATATTAGGGATTTAAGAAGGTAGTAAAGGGAGAGAAGGCACATAGCTATTCACTTTTGAACTCCAAGACAATAAGAATATTGCCTTGATCAACTATGGCACTCAAAACCTATTAGAATTAGAGGTTTGGCAGAAGAGACTAGCGCAAATGGAAGAAAGATCCCTAAACAAATAAGTCAATAACAGAGCGTACTTGAACTACCCATCATATCAAAGCAACATGTGATATGAAAGTGTAGTGCATGTCATTTTGGTAATTCACGCAGGCTACCAATTTCCTACATTGAGAACATTGACTCCAAGAGTAGATTTATCTAAATAAAATGTTAGGCCTACCTCTTCAAATCTCTCAAAAATTCTTTTGCAAGCACACATATGGTCACTAACAAATTTCTTATGATTAGAAGCATCTAAACAATCTTCTTTCACTTTTTTCTCATTACATCTTATCAAAATGTCATGAATAAAATACATTATCGAAAAAGGTAAGTCATGTTAGATCAGATTCATATCATTCATCATTTGAGTCACGTTATTGGTCGCTCCCTCCAGTAATGTACACATATGTGGAAGACCTAATGGAGTCTTCAGCATAGTGATATCTTGGCTCTTAATAGCTAACTAAAACTGGTCTAGCCTAAATACAGGTCACCCATTGAGTAAATGGAATGCCCAACAAATTCTTTAGCAAACTCATCTACTATAGCTCCTATTCCTAGATTTCTAATTGTGAATCTCTTGATACATCGCAAATCCTAGATAAAATAAAGTTTCCCATTCTTTTTCAGTAGCGTGAACAATCTATTTGAATTTACTGGTGTTGAGGATGGCTCCAATGTTCACATGGATATCTTTTCCTTTCACAATCACATCAGCGTATGTAAATGACCTCTTGGAATCGGAATAGGTTGTATGTTCCATCGAGTATGTGTCCATATAAAAGATCAAGGGTGAAACTTTTTTTTGGATTCTCACAACCTATTTCTTGTTGAAAAAGAATAAATGCCTTTTCATATCCTCGAACTACGTAAATGAATTTCCCTTTTCCTTTCTCTATAAGAAATGTCTTCTCACTAAATGTAATCTACTTAACTCTCTCACGAGTAAATTGATGCCCTATTAGCCCTCATTTTCTTAGAAGAAAATCATTAGACACTCTTTCATACTTCTCATAAGTGTCTCTTGGAAGTGCTTGAGCTACGGATTTGATATTTTTATCAATATTCTTGTACTTTGTATTAACTTTCACTTCAATATATTAGAGCATACTCTTCAATAGATTTGAGCAAAATAAATTCAGATGTACCCTTCTTTTGGAGCTTGCTTAAGATTTTCTCATATGGTGGACCCACTTTCCAATTGAATAGTTTTGATTTAGTCATCAAGTAACATTAGTCCTAGACTTTTTAATGTTTTTCATATGTTTCTCCAAATTATTTTGATATCTTTTATTTTCAGAAATATTGCAATCTAAATGCAGGGGAATAAATAGAACGTTTTCAACAATATGTGTAGGTTCATTGGAAACATCAAAGCACCTTCCATTGTTGTCTTGCTTAACAAGAAATTTTGATTAAAATATGCCCCATATTCTATCATGGTTCTTTGTGAAATTATTTCTTTTTCTTGTGTGATTTGGATAAACTTTCATGACTTGCAAGGATCGTAGACCTGACTTCGAACGGATTAATAAATAGGCTGATCCATCATCCATTGATTTAGTTTACATTTATCGAGGACCTGAAATCAACCAAGGCTAGAGCTAAATACGATTCTCTTTTGTCTCCTAACTTTATTTTAACTTTTGGTGTTCCTATTTCCCAAAAATTTCTATTATATTGACTTCTCAATTCTCTTTCTTCTTCATTAGGTATTATAGGACCAAGAGAATTTTGATTTTCTTAACATATTTTAAGCTCATCATCATGAGAGTCAAAATAGTCACTCACGCTAATGGCCTCATTCATTACTTGAGTAATCTTAGGTGATTCTTCTAGTTCAATATCCTGAGGCAACATGAATCTTTTATTTTTAACTTAATTAAATTGATTTGAATGCAGGCTTTGAGAACACTTGTTCAAAAGACATTTTGCCTTGGTTTTTTAAAAGTATGTCATTTAGAATCTCCTTGATGTCATTTTCCTTCGCTCGCTCAAAAGGCAATACGGCTATAGAATATTTATTTTTCTTCTTTTGACTTTCACCTCTTGAAAATTCTCAATTATCTCTAAAACATCCTATTTCTTTTTAAGTTCTTGTCTCAATTCCCCTTAGATTTTATGGAATTTATTTGGTTTTTGTTCTTTTAATTTGTCTCTTTCCTTCTCTAATATGTTTTCTCTTAGCTTCATTTTGAGAAGTGGAAGATTCCTCAAAGTTAACTTTCTTGTTACTGTTCTTAGTCTTTACCTCATTTTGCTTAGATTCTTTTCTAATTACACATCTTTCAAGGTCCGATTCTTCTTGTATTTTATCTCTCTTTCTCTTTTTCTTAACATTGACAGTATCTGAGTAAACCAAGAATTGATCAATAGAATACTTCGAAGAATTCTTTTGCATGATTATATCTCAGGCTCTCACCAAAGATTCACTTGAGAAAACCTTTTGTGACTAAGGTCTCTCTATTTCTTCTTCAGTTGCCTCTATGAGCCCCAACATAGCTGTTGATGTACTTGCATTAGTATTTGATAGATTTTCATATAACTTTTTCATCCCTCCCTTTTCTCAATTTATAAGTAGAGGTAGACTAGTTCTACAATTAAATAATTTTCTATCTATATATACAAGTATTTGGTGATATATTGGTAGCTTCAGTTATTCACATGCATGTTGGAGAAACAATCACTAATTAGACATATATTTGAAGGTCAAATCTTAGAAAGAAAACCCCATGCTATGTGAAGGGACAAATTCACAAGTGTATCATACTTGTAAAGTTAGTTCACTTTAGTTCTAGAAGTTTTTTAAAAATCACGGGAATGAGAAAATCTATATAAGTTAGTTTGTATCAACTGACACAAAGAGAGAAAGTGAGAAGAACTCATTTTTGTATGACTGAGTATAGTCGAGCTTCTCTGAGTGAGAAAGCATTTGTAAAACTTCTAAGTTTTATAGTTATGAGAAGAACTGGTAAAGTTCTGTGTATGAGCCTCTCTCCATCATCTCCATGATTACCTACTGTGTGATGAGTTACAAAGATCAAGTTTTCCAAGCAACTCGATGCCTGGCATCGAATCTCTGTTGATAAGTCATATTTTCTTTTATATTTTCATTCAGTACTGAAGTGTTTGAAAAACATGATGTTGTTGGAGCAACTCGATGCTGGCATCGAATTTCAGTTGATAAGTCATATTCTATGTGTGCATGAAATCACCTATAGTTTTGGTGTCCAAAAGGATCAAGACTTTATGCGGGAAGTCGATGCCCGGCATCGAATCCCTGCTGAAAAGTGGCCAAAAACACTCAAGTCGATGCCCGGCATCGAATTCTCGTTGCAAGTCGATGCTAGGCATCGAATTCTAATTTTAAACAGGCGCTCTTACTAAAACAGGCAAGTTTTCCAGTTTTGGAAGGTCATACAGGGTCATCTTGTGAGGACCATAACTTGAGTTCTAGAGCTCCGTTTGATGCATATGATAGCTTGTTGGAAAGCTCTACTCTTCTAGTTTCAGCCTATAAGTTTCATAGAGAAATAATATGTGAGCTAGGAGAAATTAGCAAAATACTGAAGGTATGTCATTTCAGGTGACTAGGAATTTCTGTAGAAGCAAAGTTCTCACGTTAAGGCTATCATTTCTCAAAGTTTGGAGTGGCAATGAGTTAATGGTGACCATAGAGGTGTTCTAGTGTCACATTAATTCATTTCTTGTGGTGTTTCATACATCAACAAGTGGTATCAGAGCAGAAAGATTCTCGAGAGCAGAAGATGACAAAGGTACGAGAAGTTTTGTAAAGTTTTCCATATAAAGTTTGAAAGGTGAAGCATTTGAAGACACAATGCATCAAAAGGCTACTTCAAAGTATCCTCATACACAAAGAACTTCAAAAGGTATTATCTTTATCCTTTAAGCTCACAGGTTGCAAGCAGAAGGAAAGAACTATGGCAGATCATATCTCCATTGGACAAACTGGACAGAGATAATTACCCCGCATGGGTAATGAGAATGGAAGCCTTACTTATGAGTAAGGATCTCATGGTATATGTAACAGGTGAAGAGAGAAGCCAGTATTTGAAGATGAAAGCCGACCAAAGAAAGAAGAACTTGATGCTTTAAAGCATTGGCAGAAGAAGGATGCAAGTGCAAAAGCCTACATCTACAATACAATCTCAGATCATTTGCTACCACACATCAGAGGATTGGAATCATCAGAAGATATATGGAATGCATTGGAATATCATTTCCAAAGCACTACTAAAGCACGGAAAGCAAGTCTATGGTCAGAGTTTACAACATTCAAGAAGAAGCCAAGTCAAACCATTAGTGATTATGTCACTAAGATGAAGGATCTAGCAGATAGTCTTGGATCCATAGATGAAGATGTTGAAGATCACAGATTGATTGCTCAACTACTTGCAGGCTTGAGAGGGGATGAAAGGTGGAAACCTTTTGTCTTATCAACAGAACTTTCATTAAATCATTATGTTCCAGATTTGAACCAGTTGCTTGGTTTGATGCTCACATATGAGCAAGACTTGAAGGGAGATGGAGATAAAGGACAAAGTTCTGCAATGTACATGAAGAACAAGAAGAAAGGAGATAAAGGTAAAGCAAAGGATGAAGAGGAGTCTAATTCTCAAGCTTATTATGCAAGAGGTAAAGGCACTGGCAGAGGAAGAGCAAGAGGTTTTGGAAGAGGAAGAGGTAATCAAAATAACAACAAAAAGGCTTGCTGGATCTGTGGATTGAGTAATCATTTGGCTCATGACTGTTGGCACAACCAACAAGGATCAAACCAGAATCAAAACAACAATAGCAGAGGTCGAGGTGGAAGATATCAAAGTAATTTTCAAAGAGGTAGACAAAGTCAAAGAGGAGGCTATGGTAGAGGTGGAGGAAGAAGTTGGGGACAGAATCAATCCTACAACACCACCTACTACAACTATGCAAATGACACACAGAATGAAAGTCATACATCATTGATGATGAATTCAATCAGCACATCAGACAAAGAAGATCTAAAGGTATTTTACATTGACTCTGGATGTTCTAATCATTTGTCAGGAAACATAGAATTGATGTCAGAATTTGGAAAAAGGCATTTCTAGTCACACAGTTCAAACTGGTGATAATACAAGACATAGTGTACATTCAATTGGAAAAGTGAAATGCAAGAGTGGAGCAGATTTGCTAACCAATGTTTTGTATGTTCCTACAATACCTAAAAACTTGATTAGTGTGGGACAGATAGTTGAAAAAGGTTTTCAAGTCAGGTTTACAAATGAAGGAGTATTTGTTGAAGATCCAGAGAATGGATATAATCAGATTGTCTCTGGTAAGAAAGAAGGTAGACTCTTTACTTTAAGAGTGCAAGGGAACATTGGTCAAGCTTTGCTCACACATGGTGAAGGAGTGATTACAGAACTTGATCTCTAGCATAAGAGATTAGGTCATTTCAATGAAAGAGGAATTAAAGCTATGGTTGCTAATCAGTCTGTACTAGGATTACCAAATGTGCAAAGTCAACATATGGTTTATAAATGTGAAGCATGTCAAATGGGTAAAGCACACAGGTTACCATTTCAAAAGAAAAGGATTCAAACATGATGGAGTACTTGAGCTCATTCATACAGATGTATGGGGACCAACAAAAGAAGGATCTATCAGTGGCTCAAGGTATTATGTTCTTTTCATTGATGATGCTACAAGATGGATAACATTATATGTTTTGAAGGAAAGATCAGAAGTGTTTGGAGCTTTCAAGCATTTTCATGCATATGCAGAGAGAGTCACAGGTCAAAAGCTTAAGAGACTGAGGTCTGATGGAGGGGGAGAATACTTCTCCCAAGAGTTCAATGATTATCTTTGGAATGCAGGTATTAAGAGAGAAATAACTTGCAGGTATACACCACAACAAAATGGTGTAGCAGAAAGAAGGAACAGGACTTTGGTTGAGTTTGCTAGAGCTATGCTAAAGGAGAAGAACTGTCCAAATTATCTTTGGGCTGAGGCTGTAAATACAGCTACATATCTTGTGAATAGATTACCATGTGCAGCTCTGAATGGAATGACTCCATATGAAGCTTGGTGGGGTAAGAAACCAACACTAGATCATTGTAGAGTGTTTGGATCAATTGCATATGCTTATGTGCCATCACAACTTAGGCAATAAACTTGAACCAAAGGCAGAAAAATATGTGTTCATTGGTTATGATGAAAAGCAGATGGGTTACAGGTTGTGGAATCCTTTAACCAAACAATTTCTTGTTTCTAGAGATGTTACATTTGATGAACAGAAAAGTTGGTATGCAGATCAAAGTCATACAGCTGAAGAATTTGAAGAAGAGGTAAGAAGATGTGAGAAAGGAAATCAATTGTGCAGGTAAATAGAGATGAAGACTATATGCAAGCAAGTACATCCAGAAGTGGATTAACAAGAAGAAATGAAGAAGCTCCTATATTTGATGAAGAAGTGTATCCAGACACTATGAAGAATGTGAACCAAGAAGGTCAAGCAGGACTAGAAGACAACCAGAAAGGTATTCTTATGATACTTCTTACATAACTCAGAAGAACTATGCATATATGGTCAAAGATGATGAAGAACCTCAGAACTATGATGAAGCTAAAGGTAAGAAGCAATGGGAAGAAGCAATGAAGGAAGAGTTCAATGCACTGGAGGAGAACAAGACATGGGAACTTGTTCCTAAACCAAATGGTAAGAAAGTAATTGGAAATAAATGGGTTTATAAGTGAAGAAGCTTGCAGATGGAAGTATAGCCAGATACAAAGCTAGATTGGTGGTGAAAGGCTATGCCCAGACCTATGGCATAGATTATGATGAGACATTCAGTCCCTGTAGCTAAGATGTCAACTATAAGGACAATCATTGCTATTGCAGCTTCAAAAGGATGGACTCCTAAGTCAATTGGATATAAAAATGCATTCTTGAATGGATACATATCAGATGAGGTATACATGGAACAACCTCAAGGGTTTATAGATTCCAGGTATCCAAATTTTGTTTGCAGGTTGAGAAGAGCATTGTATGGATTGAAGCAAGCTCCAAGAGCTTGGAACTATAGACTGGTGAAGTATCTCAATGATCTTGGATATCAAAGTTCAAAAGCAGATTCAAGTCTACTTATCAAAGAACAGAGGAAGGTACAATCTACATTTGTATTTATGTAGATGACATTATAATCACAGGTACTTCAGATGAAGGAATCAAGGAGGTAAAGAGATTACTTGAGAAAAGAGTTTAAGATCAGCTGACCTAGGAAAGTTATCATACTTTCTTGGAATGGAAGTTACTTATACAGATCATGGCATATATGTGTCACAAGAAAGGTATCTTCTGAACTTGTTGAAGAAGTTTGATATGGAAAATTGCAGAGAAGCTTCAACTCCACTTGAAGTTAATCACAAGCTCAGTAAATATGATGGTGCAGACTACAAAGATATGAGGAAGTATCAATCTCTTGTGGGTAGTTTGATTTATGCTACACTAACAAGACCTGATCTTAGTTATGCAGTGGGAGTTTTGTCACAATTCATGCATTGTCCAAAGGACCCACATTGGATTGCAGGTCAAAGAGTTCTCAGATATATCAAAGGAACTATAAAGGAAGGATTATATTATCCTTTTACATCAGATTTGAAGTTGAGAGCCTATAGTGATTCAGATTGGGCAGGTAATCAAGATGACAGAAGATCAACTCATGGTTACATGATATATATTGGTGATAAGCTTGTAAGTTGGTGTTCAAAGAAACAACATACAGTAGCATTATCATCAACTGAAGCAGAGTACAAAGGACTTGTGGAAGCAGCTAAGGAAGTCATATGGATGCAGACATTGTTCAAGAGCTTAGGCATTGATCAAGGTACACCTACAAGTACATGGAGATAATATGAGTTCACTTTATCTTGCAGCAAATCCAGTATTTCATGCAAGGACAAAGCACATAGAGATACAATATCATTTTCTCAGAGAAAAGGTAATGGAGAAGGAGATTGAAGTGGAGTACATTTCTACTAAAGATCAGTTAGCAGACATAATGACAAAGAGCTTGGATGGTGTGAAGACGAGCAGATTCAAAAGCATGGCAGGAGTAAAAGAAAAGAAGATGATATGAAGAAACAGGGAATGTCAATTAGTGATTGAGGGGGAGCTGTTGGAGAAACAATCACTAATTAGACATATATTTGAAGGTCAAATCTTAGAAAGAAAACCCCATGCCTATGTGAAGGGACAAATTCACAAGTGTATCATACTTGTAAAGTTAGTTCACTTTAGTTCTAGAAGTTTTTTAAAAATCACGGGAATGAGAAAATCTATATAAGTTAGTTTGTATCAACTGACGCGAAGAGAGAAAGTGAGAAGAACTCATTTTTGTATGACTGAGTATAGTCGAGCTTCTCTGAGTGAGAAAGCATTTGTAAAACTTCTGAGTTTTTATAGTTATGAGAAGAACTGAGTAAAGTTCTGTGTATGAGCCTCTCTCCATCATCTCCATGATTACCTACTGTGTGATGAGTTACAAAGATCAAGTTTTCCAAGCAACTCGATGCTGGCATCGAATCTCTGTTGATAAGTCATATTTTCTTTTATATTTTTCATTCAGTACTGAAGTGTTTGAAAAACATGATGTTGTTGGAGCAACTCGATGCCTGGCATCGAATTCCAGTTGGTAAGTCATATTCTATGTGTGCATGAAATCACCTCTAGTTTTGGTGTCCAAAAGATCAAGACTTTATGCGGGAAGTCGATGCCCGACATCGAATCCCTGCTAAAAAGTGGCCAAAAACACTCCAAGTCGATGCCCGGCATCGAATTCTCGTTGCAAGTCGATACTAGGCATCGAATTCTAATTTTAAACAGGCGCTCTTACTAAAACAGGCAAGTTTTCCAGTTTTGGAAGGTCATACAGGGTCATCTTGTGAGGACCATAACTTGAGTTCTAGAGCTCCGTTTGATGCATATGATAGCTTGTTGGAAAGCTCTACTCTTCTAGTTTCAGCCTATAAAGTTTCATAGAGAAATAATACTGTGAGCTAGGAGAAATTAGCAAAATACTGAAGGTATGTCATTTCGGTGACTAGGAATTTCTGTAGAAGCAAAGTTCTCACTTTAGGCTATCATTTCTCAAAGTTTGGAGTGGCAATGAGTTAATGGTGACCATAGAGGTGTTCTAGTAGTCACCTTAATTCATTTCTTGTGGTGTTTCATACATCAACAATGCATAGGAGAAGTGCTCTTGTGCATCGCAACAAACATACCTTCTTCCTCCAAATCCCACTCTTTCATTAAACCCAATATTTCTTTGATACATGGGATGCATTGGAGGCATAGGATATTGTTGTCCAAATGATTGAATTGGAGGGGAAACTTGGGGCATCATGTAAGGTTGGAAAATATTCGGCATAGAAAAGCATTTCTTGTACTAGATTTTCATTACTCACACCTCGCTGAGAAGAACAAGGGTCTTAATATCCCATTGAGTACACCTTGTTATAAAGGCTAGCTATCTCTTTGGATAGAGATGCTAGTATCAACATAACGTTATCCAACTGCTTACTCATAGATTCTAGTTGGAGTTCCAATGAGGTCTAAGATCTAGATGCAATATTGACAATACTTCTTGCTATAAATACATTTGGTTCCATTGGTACATGTAACTCTTGGGCTAAAATTGAGGTCACTGTGCTAACCTATCATAGAGGACACATTTTCCTTGCTTCATTTGATGAACTTCCTCTACTTCTCTTCTCACATTTTTCCAACCATTAGTATGCCCATATCCTTTCTTAGGTTCTTCAACCCTCCTCTTGATATCAACCCTATCTTCAAGACTAAGAGTCTTGAGGAAGTGTGTTATGAGATCAAGGTTTAAGGAATCTCCATCGGCTTGAGAGAGTTGAGAAAATCTTCTCAAGAGTTTGATTGACAAGTGTGTTAGGGATGTTATAGGCTTAGGTGAATGAATCCACCTTAAGATGCCTTCCTGACCATGTTGATTGAAATCTTCCAAATAGAGTATTTTATGAAGCTCTTTCTTGAGGTCATTCCAATTCTTATTCATATATAAATGGATTAAATGTAGTATGTTCTTAGAAACTACAACTTCAAAGTGTTGTATAGTTATATGGGTGCAAGGGTAGAACCCTTGGGTTTCTAGGCATGAAACCCTTGAGATTATGGTTTATTACCCCTTTTAGATGAGCCTTGAACCTTCGGGCTAATTCTCTAAGGTTGAATACCTTAGGCTTGATTGGAAACTTCTACTAGCCACTTGGTTTGTAGGTGAGAGCTTGGAGAGTGTTCTTTTAGAAGCCATATGATTTCATGTGATTTTCTAAGCTTGGAAACCATGTTAAGGACCCATGTGATGGAAGGTACAAATGTCCCTTGAGAGGAACTTACCCCCTTGGACTTGGAGCTATATATTGGAGCGATTGGTTGGGTGGAAAAGACATCTCTCTCTCCAATGTGTACTTGCTAGTTAGTTATCTTAGTTTGTGTGTGGAGGCTATGGAGCTCTTCTACAAGAGCGGTATCAGAGCTAGTGCATCATATTTTCGGGCTAGTGCATCATATTTTCTCTACACATTTACTCGGGTATGTTTTGGTGGTCGTGCCTTGCGGGAGTGGTCCGTTGCCTACCATCCAATACAAGTATTTAATACTCTTCTTACAAAAATATGGTTGATATTCGAACCTCTAACTAGGATCGTAGACATGATATCTATTGAGCCACGTGGCAGCCAATCCCAACGAGCGACATCACAAGAGTGTGGAATTAAGGGCAGTGCTCTGTGCAGCGAGGGGTGGCGCTCAGTCTTCGTCCAGGCAGCCTTCACTTATCGTCTTCATATGTATGAAAAAAACATTATTTTGTTTGAGTTTATATCTGTGGTTTTCACGGTCACATCATATGTGGGATATAGTGTTACGATTTTGTCAAAGCGAGTTTTCGGGAGCTCTAGGCTCACTCTCCACCTCTGTTGGATTTCAAAATCCCGCTTCCTCATCAGTACCCTCCACAGAAGAGGCTGAAGCCATCATGTGTGCGGAAGAAATAGTGGCTCACAGGGGCCCTTCTCCTCTGACTAATATGTATAATTTTAATTGCATATTATAGAGGGCATTTGTTGTGACCGAACCTCGCATACAGGATAAACTCTGTTCACAAGAGTAAATATGCATTTAAGGAGTTAGTTCCTCAATTCTTAGAATATTTTGACCGTGTAGCTGACATCTAAATGATGAGAATAGTTCTACTAGTACTCGTGTTTGAGAGCTCAATCATGATCAAATCTAGAAGAGAGTGTGTTGAATTGGAAAATGAAAGAAGATCCAAGAAAGAATTCATGGAGTCTTCTTATAATGTGGCATCCTGGGAAGTACTTATTTATTATTATTATTATTATTATTATTATTATTATTATTATTATTATTGTTGTTATTTTGGTCTTTCACTCCTTAAACATTTAGTTTTGTATAGGTGAACATATTTTTTATCAAGTGTTCTTTGGACTATTTCACAAATTTTGGAGAAGCAAAGAGAGAGGAGGTCATCCATTCAATAAGTATGGGCAAGGATAAAGGCATACGAAAGGTCTCTCCATAGAGAAAGCGTAATGGATTGTGGATGGCTCTTATCCAAGGAACGATGTAGCTACATCCTCGAATAGGTATCTTTTCACTTTAATATTTACGATAAATAATGCATGAGTAGGTTGATGGGTTATGTCTTATGTGCATAGTTCCTCATGAAAATCTAATGCAAAACTCTAGCAAATGCATGCATAAGAGCATGACTTTATTGGATAAGAGAAGCATGTGCATGGCTATGCATAAGGATGAAACCCTTTAATATGCATGCATAAATGCACAGTTAAAAAAAAATGGATGCACATTTGGGCACACAAAGTAACCACATCCAAGACGGAAGGGAAGGATTGGATTGCCCAAGTATGCTTCATGAGGCCACTCAAGTAAAGTCAAAGGATGGACAAAGCTCAATCTCCAAGTAAGTATTTGCACCTTGTTCTTTCCCTTGCAGACCAAAGAACATGTAATGCATGCCATAATAGACATGAATTTAAAAATGATGCATAGATTGAAGTGGCCTTATATTCTTGTTCATATATACAATTAGTCATGCAAATGATTTGCACTACGCATCAAGTTCATATGTTTTGGGAAAAATAAAGGTTGGATGTGCATAAAGATGGCCACAGTTTAAGAAGTATGCATCCAATGCATTATGGGTGTTTGCATGCAACAAAAGAAAGATTCATGGAAATTTTGCACCATTCTAAGAACGAACAAATTTCCAATTTGGATCTTCTGCATGCTTTAAGGAGGGGTTCAACTCTTGAACCTTATGCATGAAACACCTTTTTCAATAAAGGTGTAAAATTTTTTAGCATACATTATGTAAAGTGTACTACATGGGTTTGTGGTATTAAAGGGAGATTTGGCTTATTCTAGTTTAAGTGTAGTTACAATTTCCATTATAGGAATAATGGTAGTACAATAACTTAAGCCTAAAATCCCTCTCATGGAATTATTCCATAAAACTCATGGCATGCCTGATGAGCAAGGCTATAGACTTAAGGTAATAGTACATAATTTTCTCTCTTAAAACCATGATACAATGGTGGTAGCTTAGAGCACCTACTCTGAAGCTCTAAGATATGATATAAAAGAATCTATGTAGTTTTGGAAGATCAAAGTATTAGTTGTCCTGTTCAAGAAAGTCCTTTGTTTGAGAGAACTAAAAAACTATTCGGAGCTTTCGATTATTCTTCCAAACAAATGCAATGCTTGAAGAGAAGGTAAACTCGAGGGTTGTAATAAACCCTAAATACCATTTTTAAATATCCTAGAAATAAAGGACTATTCAAAATGGTAAATAGCCTTACCATCTACTTCAATATAAAGATTTGATTGGCAATTCAACTATTCTTTGTTCAGATTACTCATTAGGTCATAAAAAATATCTAGTTGAGATATAAACTAGCTCTATTATCAAGTGATATAACAACGATATTTTAGAGCACATCTGAACAAAGAAATCATTGAAAGGCCAATCTTTATTAAATCTTGTCAAGTTGCAATTACAACTGAGACTTGGTAAGTTGAAAGTCCATTGTAACATAGGCATCACATATGCTCTACAATGGAAATGAGACTTAGAATTCTAATAAGTAATAGATCTTAGTTTATTAGACTAAAAGAAGGTTTGATCCCAATGTTCAAGCAAAAGTTACTTTCACTTAAGTGGAAGTGTAAGTCAAATGATATGGGACATTTAGACTTACACTACCACTGAAGTTGATTCGGTGGTATGGGACATCGAATTTAGAGGTAATTCAAACTTGAACCTTGGATGTTTGTAATGTATGCTTGCAAAAGAAAAAGCAAAAATCTTTGAATAGTTCTTTGAACTAGGGGACAATAAAAGATTGAAAATAAACTCTTTCGAATTCTATTGAAAGAGCATAATTTCCAATATAGCCTCAAGTGGTTTTCGAGGACAAAAACTCTTAAGGAGGGGAGAAAGTCTCCAAGAACTTGTATCTCATGCCTTAAAAAAGTCCAAATAAGGTGTTGTAAGGTATAATATATGCAAAAAGTAGATAAATTCGAAGTACTTCCTCCTATGCTAGTGCTTCATACTTCTTTCATTATGTCTTTGAGCCTAGATGAAGTTCTCACGGATTGGGAGTTCTCCAAGAACCTCAAGCCAAGACAATACTTTCATACACCATAAGTATTGTACGAATCCTAGGTGGGTTAGGAGAAGAAGTTGGAAGAACTAAAGCATAATCCTAAAGGTGTCTTTATGCTTCATGGGATAACACAACATTAAGTTGTGGATTCCAATAGATGAGACCTAAGCAAAATGGTTTCTTATATGAAGCATAGATGTTAGATCCCTAAGGAAACCCATGGGTAAAAACATTAAACACAAGATCTAGAAAAGGGATCTAATGGAGAAAGACCTAGTCTTATCTCTTATTTTGGTTACAGAAGAGAAAAAAAAGCCAAACGATCCAAGTAGGGTAAAGATCAAGTCAATCTTCAAGTTTGATAAGATCAGTCACACCACATTAAATGGTTAACCGAATATTTAATTCAGATTAATTGTGGGTGTATCCAAGCACCTTGGCCCTTGCTTTCATTATTTGGTACCATAGTAGATATGGAGCATTATAACGGAAAGAGAAGGTGTGAAAGTATAGTAATGTGGACTCGATGAAGAAACCATTGGTATGGGATGGTGGGTACTAAATCTTGTTGAGTACTTTTTCTTAATGGCCATAAGGAAATGGGACCCATGATCACTGATTGGAATACATCAAGAAGATAATCTTCTTCAACTATTCTCTCAAAGGGGAGAAGACTTCTTCCAACAAGATAATAAAGGTTCTATCTCTCAATAAACTTCATAAAGAATTAGAAATAAGGAGAGGATCAAGTTGCTGGAGTTTGAAGGTAAACTCCAAAAGATGAAGCTCTAAAATCTTCATTCAAAAGTATAACTTGAAAGTCAAGGAGCATAAAGTTGATCTTAGGCCTAGCTTGAAATAAAGCAAAAAAAGATAATCTTTTGGATACTTGATAATTCAAGTCAAGTAAAGAATAAGAAAGATATAATTATAATGTCAACATAGGACATGTTAAATAGATCTAGAATATAAAGGGGGAAAATTCTAGAAGGATGAAAAATAACTTTAAGGTTTGAGATGCAACTAAAGATCCATAAGGATTATGTATTGAAGAAATGTTTGGAAAAATCTATTCCTACTTGTGACCTTGAAGATAACACGATCTTTTACACTATAAGTTCCCTTCTTGGGATGTAGATATAAAGATTTTAATCTTTTTGGAAGAACAAGTAAAATAAATTTCAACCAAATAGAGTTTTCAATAAGTTAGATTGATCCCTATGGGTTCTAGTCCCTTAAAGTGGATTCTCAAAACTATGTAAAGTTTTGAAAGAATATTGAAGCCACTTTTTATAAGCTATTCAAATCCTCTTCAAAGTAAAGAGGATGTTATATCCTCTTAAAACTAGATAATCCACCTATACCATTCTTATTCATTGGCTAGGGATTATAAATGAAATTCCCCTCTATTTAGATTTATTGGAGGGGACCTAGATGACAAATGGCTTAAACAAGGAAATAGGGAGAGATATTCTGTTCCAATCTTTCCATACTTTGCATTTTGAAATAGTTCGTTTTTCATGTGCAAAACCAAATGGACATTCTAATGATTTTTGCCCTCTTCCATGTAAAAACCAAATGGATTCTCCTCTTTTAAGATTCAATTGGGGTAGAATTCCCCTTCGAATTGAGAGGTGGACTTAGAGAGATGAAGACCACGATCCTTGACATTGATCATGGGGCACAAGGGAATATCCCAAGGTATATGTCTCCACTCATTTCAGAGGATGGAAATGCTTTTAAGGAGGGGAGAATGTTGTATAATTACATGGGTCTAAGGGTAGAACCCTTGGGTTCCTAGGTGTGAAACCCTTGGGATTATGGTTTATTTACCACTTTTAAATGGGTCTTGAACCTTAAGGCTAATTCTCTAAGGTTGAGTACCTTAGGCTTAATTGGAAACTTATCATAGCCACTTGATTTGTATGTGAGAGCTTGGAGAGTCTTCTTTTAGAGGCCATGTGATTTCCTAAGCTTGGAAACAATGTGATGCCCTTAGGGACCCATGTGATGGAAGGTACACATGTCCCCTTGAGAGGGACGTACCCCCTTCGACTTGGAGCTATATATTGGAGGGGTTGGTTGGGTGGAAAGGACATCTCTCTCCCTAATGTGGACTTGCTAGTTAGTTATCTTAGTGTGAAGGCTATGTAGATCTTCTACAACACAAATGTGTAATCATTTCTTTAGGTAGTCCATGGATCTGAGCTTGCTCTTCAAAGATATCTAGATACTCAATTACATTTAGTCTAGTGAATGTTCTTTTATCCTTGAGAATGGTTTGCACCACTCTTGACCACTCTTTCTCTATCATAAATCCCTTGAAAAAGTCCTTCATTTCCCTTTTCTAGTTTGTTTTCGAATGTCAAAAAATATCCAAAGTCAATTGGCTCAATAATTTCCCTTAACTTAGGACAAAGTGCAAAGAAAGTTTTGTTCGTATTTTGAGCCAAGAGATGAAAATAAGCTTTCTTAAGACCTTCTCACCTTTCTCACTCACTTCCATAGTTTGCTTTCTTTACACTTAATTTACTTTTCAAGGAATCGTAATAAAGAGTCTTGACCTACTTACTAGGTTTTTTATCATATTCTACTTTCAAAGGCAATAGTTTTCAAGCAAAGTCTCAGTTCAAAGTTTGGATATGCTTTGAGCACTTACAATCACTTCATAGTGATAGACTATTAGAATTTTTCACTAGATATTGGATACAACCATTGAAATTTATTCTAGTCTATTAGGTCTAAAGTCAGTCCTTCCTCTAGATTTTTATGTCTACAGTGTTGATCCTCTCTTTAGGTTCCTAATGCTAGAACTAAAATTCTTATTTTAGTTTGTCTAGAATCAAAATTTTAGTCTAGGGTTTGGCTCTTCCTCTCTACTTTATGTCTAAAGTTAGATTTTTTTCTCTTATTTTATATCTAAAGTTGATTCTCACTCTAGGTTTTTAAGAGTAGATATTGAATTTAACTTTAGAGATCAATTAATTGAGTTGAAACCTACTTTTAGGCTTTGAATTCTTGGATTTACTATTGAGAGTCTAATCTTTTCAAGAATATCAAGTTGGAGATAATGCTTGAAACTTCGATTGAGGATATAAAGTACTCTATCAAGATATGTTTAGACTTTAGGATAACTATCACCCACACATTAATGTGAATATAAAATAGGGTGGTATGGGACACTAGAGTTTATGCTCAGATTGATGTAGGAAAGATGGTATGTTGGACCATGGGATGATGATTATCTTTTAGTTCTAGATTGCATCTTGAATTTAGATTTGATCCTCCAGGGAATTAAAACTTCAAAGAAGGAGTTTTAATTCAATAAGGATAAAATTAGTATCTCAAGATATTTCAAAGATACCCAAGATCATGGAAGCTACAAGATAGGAAGTAAGTAACTTCCAAGATCTTCCTTTTCAAATAAAGGCATATATTTGCTCTTATTTGAATAATGAAACACTTCAAGATAAAGTGTTGATTCAGAAATATTTGATAAAGTTCTGAACAAGTAAGACTTTGACATTGAAATGATCCTGTTAACTAAGAAAAAGATTGACTAAGTCAAGCACTAAGTTCCTAGTGTAACTTGGTAAGTTCAATCATTTTACCTGAAGAAATGCACAAGAATTGCATTCCTAAGGAGCCATAAAGATTGGATATAGGCATGAATTTAGTCTCAAATGAAGCATTATTTGAGTAAGAAACTCATCAATAGAACCTCCGTGGGTCGACACACTGATGTTAGGTACCACATTGGTATCTTGTGGTTGGATGATGTTTTACATTTACTCTAAATCTTTTTGAGAATCCAATTTATTTCTCTTAAAGATAGGAAAATGCTTTAATACATTGTTGAAATAAATCATTGATAAGTTAAAGTCTTGAGTCATCTAGAAATTGACTCCTTGTAAGTTTAATTTTTGAAGTTTGAATTGGTTGTATAGAGTTTTAGTTCTCTCTTTCCGCTGTCCAAATCTTTTGGCTCATATATGATATTTGATTCTTTTCACAAAAGACAAGGGTTAGTCAGTTAGAACCAGGTAACTAAATTAAACATCCCAGATAGATGTTCTGAACAAGAACCTTTTCAATCATCAAAAGATGACAAGTCCAAGATTGACTTATTCATTTGGGTTTGCTTCTAGTTATTAGCATAACTCTCATGACTTTCTACAGTATAGTACACTCTAGAACAGAGAAGTTAGGAATTGTTTATCAAATTGACGATTCTCGAGAACTTAAACCTAAAGTCTTGGAGAAAACTGTCCAAAGTTGGACAATTATCATTTTGAATTTGAATTGGTCAAGTAAATGGTAAACTTTCTCCTGTAGTTTACATAGGATTTTTAAACTCATTAGGGCAAAGTAGTCCTCTACTCAAGTGAAAAAAACAAGTAACTGTTGGATAGGAGTAAACCATTGTACAAACATCCAAGTTAGATTTTTGGATCAACCACACTTCAAGTTTTCCAAATCAAATTCATGTGAATCAAGAATCCTCAAAGTTACGAGGGATAAGAATCCCATCTTTGCTACAAAGTCCATGCACCAGCCATGTCTAGAAATGGACTAGTAATTTGAATCCACCTAGCTCACATGTTTGTGCCCAGATTGCACCTAGTAAAAATTGTGAATTGACGAGGGATGTTTTAGATCCACCCTTATTATTCATTCACTACTTTGTACTTTGACTAGTTTATCAAAGTGCAAAGCAAGATAGTGTTTTGAATCATTTGGGCAGGGATGCCACCATAGAGATGAGACATGTTCTTCGAGTCTTAGAACTTGACCATATTCTTTCGATTTTAGAACATGAGGCTCGAGGGTTGCCTACAGTAGCTATATAGCTCTATTTTTAAGGACGAAAATATGTTCCAAGGAGAAGAATGTAATAAAGTAAGTATATGATCCAAGGGTCTGGTTGGTTGAGACAGATTTGAAATCGAACACCATTTGGCCACCTGTGTGTATGACCACAGATCTCAAGTCTAGACTTACTAGGAGGTCATGTGCTCTTATGAACAAGTGATCCACTTAGCTTAGTGGTTAAGTTTCAAGGATGTGAAGGAGGAGATCTTCGGTTCAATCCTCATGGGTTACATGGGGAGAGTATTTTGCCCAAAGAGATCTAGAGCCTTCTAGAAGCATCCACTTGAGTTAACTCTTACACTCAATTTTAAGTGAAGTGAAAATATTTACATCAATTGAAAAATCCTAAATAAAAAAGAAACTACTTGTTCCATGTGCACTGCTACTGTGGAGATATGGGTAACACGGAGAGGATCCCTATATTGCTTCATGTTGTCATACAGATCCCTATATCTACTTTCTTGGAATTTAAATACAAATATGTGTGCAATGATGATTGGAGGGAAGAGAATCAATGATTGGAGGGAAGAGAATCAGTAATCCACCTAAAGTATAGGGTTTTGCTTTCCGCCCAAAGGAAGATACAAATTGCACTTAGTGAATAACGATTCGAAGACCATGCAATTGCATGAAAGGGAAATGGAATGAATGAATAAAGGACTGCTTTATAGAACAAGAAGATCGAACTGCATATAAAAGGTTCCATCAGAGACTACTTCGATTTCTGATTAGTTTGCCTTTTGCATTGTACGGTATGATTGAAACAATGGAATTTTTGTATAGATGTTGCTATCACGAAAATAAGACGCACGGTACATTACTTGCTATAACCAATGTATAACACCTTGCTACGCATATGTGTTTTAACATAAGCATCTACGCATATGTATTTTATTATAAACATTACAATAATTCTGCTGATATACTGAGGGTTTCTATGTTTTGCATTGAAATTCAAAGTTCTGCTATTAACCTATTGTTTATGGTTTATTGTTTATGGTTAACCTATTAACCTATTGTTGAATTCCTGCATATAAAGGATTTGAGGTCAGATCTTACTTCATGACAGCTGCACTCCAATATTATTTCTTTGCCGAAACAAAATACACAAGATTCATATTTATTCAATAAAACATGCTTGATGTTTACAAAACTTTTAATATTGTATAAAAAAACATTGGTTTTTAATAAAGCAAGGAAAATAACGATCATACTTTTGAGAGACTTTAGAAGTCCTATATATTGTAATGAATTATATTGTCTCCATATAAATGGTTATACCTCTTGGAAAGTTAAAGCTATGGCTTGTGATATTTCCTCCACTCAAGTGTACCTGAATCTTAACATGCTTTTCCCATCGAAGGTGGATGCCAATTTGATGTTTATTCATGAATTTCTACTTCTCCAATCTCGCATATCTTTCTTTCCTTTGAAGTACACATTTGACAACTATGCATAGTCAATTGGGCGCATTCGCATACGCTATCAGCATCCCATGTGTAGGCTTGGTTCTCCTCGAATTTCTTCGAACCCGATGTGAAACAGCCTATGTGCGTATGTGATTTTCCTTGTGAGGAAACTCTGAGCTTTCTAGAGATAGACATAGAAAGATGGAACCCTATATACTAGAACAAAGAGTTTGGAAATCGATAGATGACCTAAAACAAGCAATAGAGAGCTTTGTGGTAAAGTTTTCACTAATTATATTAAGAAATATGAAAACTTAGCTCATAAATATAGCATACCTAGAGATAGTTGAGCTTAAACCTTTAGGCATATATTGAATGGAGATAAATGAGATCCAATATGCCTTCCATTTGGCTCCTCAAATATGCCTTGGGATGCTTTCAAGAACTCATTGTTGTACGTATTCTCATTTGAGGATTCAATAAAAAGTAAGCATAAGACTTTTTAAGCATGGATAGATATATTTAAATGAAAATCAAACTTAATAGAGAGTTTCCAAGAGGTTGAGGAGAAGTTTGGGAATCTACCTAAGAGAGATAAAAATAATTTTGACCTTGATAAAGTCATGTATTATTTGAATACCCTTGAAGAACCCATAAGAAAAGAACTTGAGCCTCTTGTGGAGGAAAACAAAACTTCAAATGGCTTTACTAATCATTGGAGTGTTGTGTGAAAGCAGGTTCAATGACTTTTTCTTAGACATGAATGAAGTGGGCTTAAGTATTCACCTATTACACAATGAAATGAAGTTATATATACTCATCAAATCACAAATGGAAACAAGATTTCAAATATTATCTCACAACAAAAACCACCTAAAAAGGAAGAGAGTGATAGTGAAAACCATTTACCTGATTGATATGAAATTTTCTCTACTTTTAACGTTAAGATGTGAGGGATGCAAGTATCAATGAGAGTGCACCAATGACAATAGCTTCTCTTAATATCAAACTAATACAAATTATTCTTATCACAATAATGATGAAGCAAATGGATTGACACCCAATCATATTTCTTCCCAAAAGGATACATTGATCCTAAAGACAAACCAAACTAATGATGTGTTACAAACTACAATTCAAGATAATGTTTTAAATATTGAAGAAGAAACTTGTAAATTTCCTCAAGAGTTTTTTCAAACAGATAATTTGATTAATGTTAATAAAAATCATGTTCATTGTGCTATTATGGTCTATAAAAATACCCACTTTTTATCATGATGAACTATATGCTCTCATTGATGCTCATGTCTTGAAAAAGTATGACCATGAGGTTTTTGATATCCATGCATAATTACCTTGCCTTAATTTTATATGTGTTGATGATAATAGCATTTCTAACAGCCAAATTCTTGAGTGTTTGGATATAGGATAAAGAAGATTGCAAGATTTTTATATTCATATGGGATATCATGAAAGCAACAAGATTTGAACTAATCATTCTTTTTGGTTAGAGATAGATGTCTGGGAAGAATTATCTTAGAGTGTTCTATTTTCCATAGTTTTGTTCATAATAATGATTATCATGTGCTTTTTAGATTGAATATCTTTCTGGGATCGAATGGTGAGTTAGAATACATCAACGAACCAAGTTGATGAACCATGATAAAGCTCTCTTCAAGAAGAGACCATGAGTAACCTTTTGCTTCAAGTTTTGCACCGTTGATTTTCTTCCACTTAAAGTATGCATAACATTATGTATATACACATCTTCTTAATCCCCTTAGATGCATAATTATTTTCACATGTAATCACGTGAATGCATTTTCAATTCCAATTTGGTCAATACATCTCAACATCAACAACAATTTACCTTCATATGCACCATGGATGTTTGATTGATGCACCTTAGTATGTATGGTAGGATCTCATTACTCAATCTTGCATCAAGGAATGTTTTTAGCTTTAACCATTCACCTTGAGTGATGGAATAGATTTATGTACTTGCACATCAAATGTATGTGAGTGAGTATACATGCTTCATCAACAAATCCATATTATCTTGTCTTTTGCACCATATTATAATTATGCATTTCCAAAGTATGCAATTTCTAGGACTACATTTTACGGACTTGCATAAGCACTTTTCTTCTATTTTCATGCACTTGAAATTGGTTCTCAAATTTGAATGTTCATAAATGATTTGATTCTATCTTGGAAGCATGGAAAATATGTACTTATTAGCCCATGGAGGATGATGTACAGTTTTGAAGGGGGTGAGAATGGTAGAGATCCCAATCTTGACTTTTTTGTGTGCAATTATGATTGGATCAAAGAGATTCTGTAGCCCACCTAAATTATGGCATTCTATTCTCTGCCCAAAAGGAAGATACAAATTGCACTTCGTGGATAAAATTTGAACACCATGGAATTGCATGGAAGGGAAATGAAATGAATGAATAAAAAATATGTTCTTGCAAGTTGTCTGATAGTATTGAAAAAAACTTGGAAAAGCTTGGAGAGGCTTCGAAGTAGAGTTGTCAAGTGGTGAGGTTGGTCCAACAAACCAACATAGGACGTACCCTAGCTCTTTGGATATGTAAATTAGGCCTTTTAGATTTTTGGTTAGTGCAATAAAACCCAATACGTACTTTGGAACATCAACAAGAACAAGTTGATGCAAGACAAATAACTTGCACCTTAACTAGCGCACAAAAACCCTTTCAATATGGATGGAAGTTATGACTTCAAACATTGAGAGCAGCTTGCACAATTACACTTGAAAAAATTCCTTGAGGGAGTTTCATAAATGGGTTTGGCTTGCTATAATTCATAAAAGCCCTAATTTATATCATCCAATGAAGGAGAAATCACCTTAACATTGATTGGATATCATCCTGATTTTTCAGGGATGTGCAAAAGATGACCCTGAGACTGTAAAACTCGATTTTTTCTGAATCTACCAAACCGAATGACTTGCAAATGTGCACACATAAAGAAGATAGTGATATGTTTCCAATTAATTCTTACTCACTTGATTTGAAGCTATGGAGAGAGAGCAACAACCTCTGCAAGTTGAGAGAGTGTGAGGAAGAGGGAGCAAAGAATTGAAATGGCACCAAGCAATGATCAAAGAGTATATGTATTGCTTCAAATGAACACTCTCCTTAATTTAAAAATCCGTTGGAGTCTTTATATAGAATCTTGAGGATCGATCCACGTTTTTTATTCATGAATTTGAATTCAAAATCAAGTAGATTTGGTAGTTTAGATTGATTGGAATATTTTCCTACAATCTAGTAAAAGAGAAATTTGAAGTCATATCTACTTCTTGATTGATTGATTGAGAATCAATCTCAACCATGTTAGGAATTCCTTCACTAATACCTACGAATCTGACTAGTGTGGGATAAATAGTTGAAAAAGGTTTTCAAGTGAGATTTACAAATGAAGGAGTATTTGTGGAAGATCCAGAGGATGAACATAATCATATTGTCTATGGTAAGAAGGAAGGTGGATTTTTTTACTCTAGAAATGCAAGGGAATATTGGCAAAGCTTTGCTCACACATGGTGAGGAAGTGATTATAGAATTAGACATGTGGCATAACAGGTTAGGACATTCCAATGAAAGAGGAATCAAAGCTATGGTGGCAAATCAATATGTACTAGGGCTAGCAAATGTGGAGAACCAACACATGGTCTACAAATGTGAAGCATGCCAAATAGGAAAAGCACATAGATTACCATTCTAGAAGAAAGGATTCACGCATGATGGACTATTAGAGATCATCCATACAGATGTATGGGGACCAACAAAAGAAGGATCAATCAATGGCTCTAAGTGCTATGTTCTCTTTATTGATGATGCTCCAAGATGGATAACTCTTTATGTTTTGAAGGGAAGTTCAAAAGTATTGGAGCCTTCAAACATTTTCATTCATATATAGAAAGAATCATAAGTCAAAAGCTTAAGAGACTAAGGTCTCATGGAGGGGGAGAATACTTCTCCCAAGAATTCAATGGTTATCTTTGGAATGCAGCTACTAAGAGGGAAATAACTTGCAGGTGCACGCCTCAACAAAATGGGTGGCAAAGAGAAGAAATAGAAATTTGTTTGAGTTTTCTAGGGCTATGTTAAAAGAGAACAATTGTCCAAATTATCTATGGGCTGAGGTTGTGAATACAACTACATATCTCGTAAATAGATTACCATGTACAACTCTAAATGTAATAACCCCTTATGAAGCTTGGTGAGGTAAGAAACCATCACTAGATCATTGTAAAGTGTTTGGATCAATTGCCTATAGTTATGTACCATCACAATTTAGACATAAGCTTGAACCAAAGGCTGAAAAATAGGTTTTCATTGGGTATGTTGAAAAGCAGATGGCTTATAGGTTATGGAATCCTCTAACCAAACAATTTCTTATTTCAAGAGATGTGACATTTGATGAACAGAAAAGTTGGTATGTAGAACAAAGTCACAATATTGAAGCATTTGAAGAAGAGGTAAGAAGAAGTGAGAGAGGTGAATAGGTAAATGGAGATCAAGATCACATGCAAGAAAGAACACCCAAAGTTGGATTGTCCATAAGAAATGAAGATGCACCTAGGTTTGATGAAGGAGTGTACTCAGATACACATGAAGAAAATGAACGAAGAAGGTCAAGTAGATTAAGGAGACAACCAACAAGGTACTCCTATGATATTTCTTATTTGACTTAGAAAAGCTATGTTTATATGGTCAAAGAAGATGAAGAACCTTAGAACTATGTTGAAGCAAAAGGTAAGAAGCAATGGGAAGAAGCAATGGGAAGAAGCAATGAAGGAAGACTTCAATTCACTTGAGGAGATAAGACATGGGAAATTGTTCCAAAACCAAATGGTAAGAAAGTTATTGGGAATAAATGGGTTTATAAAGCTAGATTGGTGGTTGAAGGTTGTGCTCAAACTCATGGCATAGATTATGATGAGGTATTTAGTCATATGGCAAAGATGTCAACCATAAGGACAATCATTGCTATTGTAGCACCAAAAGGATGGACCTTGAGTCAATTGGATATAAAGAAATCATTTTTGAATGGATACATATATGATGAAGTATATATGGAGCCACTTCAAGGGTTTGCAAATTCTAGGTATCCAAATTATGTTTGTAGATTAAGAAGAGCATTCTATGGGTTAAAGCAAGCTCCAAGAGCTTGGAACTATAGGCTTGTGAAGTATCTCAATGATCTTGGATATCAACGTTCAAAGGAAGATGCAAGTCTACTTATCAAAAGAACACATGAAGGTATAATCTAGATTTATATTTATGTAGATGACATTATAGTCACATGTACCTCAAATGAAGGAATCAAGGAAGTAAAGAGATTACTTGAGAAGGTATTTAAAATAAGTGATCTAGGGAAGTTATAATACTTTCTTGGAATGGACATCACTTATGCAGATCATGGTATGTATGTATCACAATAAAGGTACCTTCTAAACCTATTGAAGAAGTTTAACATGGAGAATTGCAGAGAAGCTTCAACTCCACTTGAAGTTAATCACAAGCTTAGAAAATATGATGGTGTAAAATACACAGACATGAGGAAGTATCAATCTCTAGTGGGAAGTTTGATTTATGCTACACTAAAAAGACCTCATCTTAGTTATGGAGTGGGAGTTGTCTCACAATTCATGCATTGTCCAAAGGATCAACATTGGATTGCAAAACAAAGAGTTCTTAGATACATCAAAGGAACTATAAAGGAAGGATTATGTTATCCTTTTAGTTTAGACATAAAGTTGAGAGCATATAGTGACTTAGATTGGGTAGGAAGTCAAGATGATAGAAGGTCAACACATGGATACATGGTCTACATAGGTGATAAGCTTGTAAGTTGGTGTTCAAAGAAACAAGATATAGTGGCATTATCATCAACTGAGGTAGAATACAAAGGGCTTGTGGAAGTAGCCAAAAAAGTAGTGTGGATGCAGACCTTGTTCAAAAGTTTGGGTATTGATCAAGGAATACTTATAATACATGGAGATTATATGAGTTCACTTTATCTTGCAAGAAATCCAGTATTTCATACAAGAACAAAACATATAGAGATCCAATATTGTCTCCTTAGAGAAAAGGTAATGGAGAAGAAACTTGAAGTGGTGTATACTCCTAGAAAGGATCAAATAGTAGATATCAAGACAAAAATCTTGGATGGACTGAAGGCAAGTAGATTCAAAGGAATGGAAGGAATAAAAGAGAAGGATATTGTATGAAGAGTTGAAAAATGTTAATTAGTGATTGCAGGGGACTATTTGGGCTTTGCTCACTAATTAAGCATAAAGACATGAAGACGTAAGTGGAAAGAAGGAGGACAAAATAACTATGCAACTTGGACACTCTGAAATTATGCCCATGTGAAAGGACAAATTCACACATGTAATATAATGAAAAAAATAGGATCAAAACCAGTCTAGAACTTTGAGAATCATGAGTTTGAGAAACACGAGAATATGAAACAAATGTATATAAGTTAAATTGAGAGAAAAAATTGTAGATGAACTTGATTGTAAGTCCTAAGATAGTGGAGAGGCAGTCACGGGTATTTTCTGAGAGAAATGGTGGTGAGAGATCATTCACAGATATAGATCTTTCTATGGTTATTGGCAGAATGAGGCCTAGCCATTTTGTACACATTTTCTCTAATAGCAAACACATGTTTGTGTACAAGTATTTGAGTTAATTCTCTTTGTGTGAAGAAATATAAGTGATTTCATAACTATATGAATTTTAGTTAGCAGTTACAAGTTTTCTAGTGCAGATTTCCTTAATATTCTAAGAGTTAGATCTCATAGTACAATGTAACATTTTTTGTGAGTGATAATTAATTTTAAATCTATCATCCTTTAACTACAATCAACCAAAATATTTTTGCAAAAAGGAACATGTGCTCACAGAAATAAGCTTAATAGTGAAGGTACATCAAATCAATGAAGGTAATTTTCATATTCCCAACATAGTGTAAATCTTGAAGATATTTTAAGTTATTTGCAAGTAATTACTTGAACTTTATGCTTGGAACTTATTGAATACTATATCTACAAAATCCTATTAATTATTGAGCACAAGAAACTCTAAGATTCAAGTCAAATTAGAGAAGAATTGAAGATAGAAGAAAAGATGCAATTTTAGGAAGAGTAAATGTTCACATCTACTAAGGAAAGTGTCAAAGTTTCTGAAGTTTGAATTTTTCTGAGTTAATGGTGATTGTATAGGTTTTAAAATATCACATTAGCTTTGTTCTTGTGGTTTTTCATACATCGACAAACCACTTCTAACTCGTGGATTTTGGGCCTTTTACTTTTCCCTTTTACAAAGGTTAATGCTTTGCAACTTACATAAGATCATGTGTACCTCTTCACTTATCCAAACACTTAGAAATGTATTTTTCACATCAAGTCTAAGAATTCTCCAATTTCTTGCACGAGCTACACTTATCAATGTTCTAATTGTAGTCATCTTTGCAATTGGTGATAATCTTTCCTT
Source organism: Ceratopteris richardii (assembly GCA_020310875.1). Classification (NCBI taxonomy): domain Eukaryota; kingdom Viridiplantae; phylum Streptophyta; class Polypodiopsida; order Polypodiales; family Pteridaceae; genus Ceratopteris; species Ceratopteris richardii. The sequence goes on from MU262770.1 coordinate 30,542, forward strand.
ATAGTGTATACCATGAGTTTGTGAGAATCCTTTGGCAACTAATCTTGTCTTTTACCTGCAAATTGATCCACCTGAATTTCTTTTGAGTTTATATATCCATCAACAACAAATTGCCTTTTGATTAGGTGACATTGGAACCAAATCCCAAGTGTCTGTCTCCTTCAATGCATCTATTTCTTCTTTCATGGTCTTTTCCTAATTAGGGTTTTCCTTTTCGTCTTCATAGTTTGAGGGTTCCTCTGAAATGGAGTCCCTTGGCAAGTGGATTGAATGCTTTTTAACAAATGTGGAATCATATCCATACCTTTTTGGTTGTTTCTTCTCCGTTGTTGACCTTTTAGGTTTGCTTGGAACATTCTCCACACTCTTGCATCTTTGCTTTTCCTCTTCACTTCCATAGTTTGTAATCCTTTTCCCTTTCATCTTGGTCATTATCGGTATAACTTATTGGATCCTAAACATGTGTATAATGCTTGCTTCCTACTTGATGAGAATTAGAATCACGATCATATGGTAGAGTTACCCTTTTTTTTCTTCATCATACCAAGACTTGTGTTTTTCAAACACAATATCCCTACTTGTAGTGAATTTCTTGGTTGAAGGATTATAGAACCTGTAAGCCATCTTATCTAAATCATATCCAATAAACAATATCTTTTTTGCCCTTCCATCTAGCTTACCTCTTATTTGTGATGGTGCATGAATATAAGCTAAACAACCAACCAACTTGCAATGTCCAAGGCTAGCTTTTCTTCCATACCATGATTCATAAGGAGTCATACTTTGAAGTGATTTGGATGGTAGCCTGTTGGCAAGGTACATGGCAATAGCCTCTGTCCATAGATTATGTGGCAACCTTTTTTCTTCAAGCATTGTTTTGGCTGATCCAACCAATATCTTGTTTCTTCTCTATGCAATTCAATTCGATTGAGGAGAGAATCTAGTAGCCACTTCCCTTTTGATACCTTTATCCTACAAGAACTCATCAAATTCCTTGGAGAAATATTATCCCCTTCAACAAATCTAAGCTTCTTGAGTGATCTAACTGTATTATTCTCCACATGTTCTAGATATGTTTTGAAGCAACCAATCACTTCATTCTTGCTTTTGATAAAGTATAGAATAGTCCATGTACTAAGGTCATCAATAAATGAGACATAATACCTTGATCGTGCCAATGAAGGTTCTTAGCTTTTTCCCCATAGATCACTGTGTACTAAGTCCAATAAGTTGTTGTGGACGTAGCCTTTGTGGTTGGATGGTTGTCTTTGTGCCTTCCCAACCTGAAATTCATCACATCTGTTGATCATGTGTTGCTTTGATATGTTTGGTAGTCCTAGAACACTTTGATCCTTTCATATATGTTTCAAGGTTCTTTCATTCACGTGCCATGTTTCAAGATCACTTAGGGAATCAGACCCAAAGTTAAATAAAGCTATGTTATTGGTTTTTCCTACTTCAAAAGTAAAGAGCCTACGATGCTTCTCACCTCTAGCTATCTTCTTGAAGCCTTGCCATGGATCTTCCACAATGGATCCATGTTGGGTGAGCCTAACTTGCAAGCCTTTCTCAACTATTTGGCCTAAACTTATTAGGTTTTTTGTAATACTGGGAACATAGAGTACCTTTCTCAGAATGTTAGTCCTGCCATTGGAAGCTTTGACATTACCAATCTTCTCCAGATTATGATTTTGTCATCCCATGTTTGTACTTCATGTCTATGCTTTGGAATTTCCAAGATGGATAAGAGAGCTATGTTGCCTGCAACATGATTTGAACATCCTAAATTTATGTAGAATAAATGATCATCTTCTTTACCTTCCTTGTCGCTTAGATTCATCAAGGCAATGGATCTTCATATTGTTTATCTTCAAAATAATTGTTATAGTCCCTTCTACTATGACCTTTATTGTTATTATTGAAGTTGTATCCAACTCTGCCCCTATTGGTCCCATATCCACCTCTTCCGCTTCCTTTCTAGGTCCTCCCATTGAACCAACAATTTTGAGTGGTGTGGTTGGTCTTATCACTAATGGAACAAGGTTGAACATTTTGGCCTTTGTTTTTTTCATTTTTTGGTCCTTTGTTCTTCCCTTTCCACTTCATCTTGCCTACAAAGTTTCCTTGGGAAGCCTCATCTTCATCTTCTTCCTTCTGTTTTTCTTTTCGCTTCTTCTCCTTTGTATCTTCATATAGAGCACTAGTTGAATTAGCATGTTAGGCGTTACCTTCCTTTATGCTATTGTTGGCCTCTTGATTGAAGAGTTATCCAACAAAGATGTTGAGTTTCAAAGTTTGCACGTCCATGATGAGATCATAGGTTGTGGTGAAAGATTGCCATTGCTTGTCACCTCTAATCCCATTGAGAATTTGCCTCATGATGGCCTCTTCTTCGATGAGCTATACAATGGAATTGATCAACAACCTCCTTGACCTTTGGAAAAAACTCAATGATGGTTTGTTTCGGAGCCTTCTTCATTTGATTGAACTCATTCCAAAGATGGTTCTTCCTTGCTTTTGTACTAGCAAAAAATAAATTCTCTAGGGCATCCCAAGTCTCTTTAGATGTCTTGCATCCTTTAACATGTGGTAATAGAAAATTGGAGATAGATTTTACTATGTATGACCTTGCTTGAGCATCCCTTGCACACCAAATTGTGAGCTTATATGTTTCCTCTTGAGTAGGTCTTGCTTTGCCTCTTGGAATAGGCATTGCATCATTACCTGATACAATCCCATATGGATTTCTTCCTTGCAAAAAGCCTCCATTGTGATTTTCCAAGCAGCATAATTGAGTCTATCAAGCTTCTCAATTATTGATGGAAATCCATCTCCCATCTTGAAGTTTCTCTAGTACTATTAAAAAAGGTTGGCGAAGCTTGGAGAGGCTTAGATGTAGAGTTGTCAACTGGTGAAAGTTGTCTAGCGAACTAGCATAGGACCTACCCTAGCTCTTTGGATATGTAAAGTAGAACTTGTATGCTTTTTGTTAGTGCAATAAAACCCAATAGGAACTTTGGAACATCAACAAGAACAAGTTGATGCAAAATAGATAACTTGTAGTTTAACTAGCTCACAAAAACCTTCTAAATATGGATGGAAGTTATGACTTCAAACACTGAGAGCAGCCAACACACTTACAATAGGAAAACGTTCTCTTAAGGGAGTGTCATAAATAGATTGGCTTGCTATAGATTATCTCAAGGCTGTAAAACCTAGATTACTCTGAATTTACTTAATCAAATGACTTGCAAATTTGTACAAATATAGTGGAGAGTGATAGAAGTCTACGAAATGCTTAATCACTTGATTTGGAGCTCAATACAAAGAGAAGAAACCTCTACAAGTTGACTAAGTCTAAGGAAGAAGGAGTAGAGAATTGAAATGGCACCAAACAATGATTAAAGGGTATATGTATTGCTTCAAATCATCACTCTCCTTAATGTACAAATGATTTGGACTCTTTATAAAGACACTTGAGGATCTATCCATGCCTTTTCTTCATGAATTTGAATTCAAAGTTAGTAGGTTTGGTAGTTTAGATTTATTGGAATCTTTTTCTATAATCTAGGAAAAGAGAAAGTTGAAGTCATATCTACTTATTGATTGATTGATTGAGAATCAATCTCAACTACTTCTAACTTGTGGCTTTTGGGCCTTTTACTTTCCCCTTTTACAAATGTAAATTCTTTGCAACTTACATAAGAAAGTGATCATATGTGAGTAATCACTCAATACAATGAATGAATACAAATAAACATTTGTCAAAGAGTATCTATGTCTGCATCCAAATGATGGATTTGATGAAGATCATATCCACCTCAATCCTAATGAGAGCTTGATGTTCCAACAATTACGATGAATGTCCGTGCTAAGCTATAGAATGATTTTAAAAAAATCCTTATCTCAAAGTATCTATTTTGTAAAGAAACATATTCATATCATAGTCCCTTCAAGTTCTAATGGTTTACGATTTATGGATTTAATTTATAAAAGTATAGAAAGAAGGGAATGCTATTGTAGGCACTCTTGCAAGATCAAAAAATGCTTTTACAAATTAATGGGTTCTAAATGTTGCAAGTACAAAAGGCTTTCTCCACCTTATGATCAAAGAGTTAAGTTATGTGAGAAGGAAAACTTGTGGATTTGTTGGTATATGAAAATGAATTATTTTGAAGAGTTGAGTGGTTTGAAACTTGTTCACAGAGAGTTCTCAAAGATAAGCGATAGGTATTCTTCATATTATTTTTGAGGACTTAGGCTCTATTTTTTTGCAAGAAGACCGATCCAAGCAGAACATGTCAATTATGCATGTTGTAGATCAAGCTTTCTTAGCTAATCAAGAGGGCAAAGGTGAATGGAGTTCATCTACTAGTAAGCAGAAATTTGCTAATGTTGCACAATCAAAGAAGCAAGAGAAAGAAGAGAAGGAAATAGGAAAGCAAATAAAATTTTACAA